>BHFT01033294.1:0-50048 GCA_004320025.1 Laticauda laticaudata
GCTCGAGGGATAGAGCGTATGAAACACATATGCAGTGAGGACACAACGGATGCATAGCGTTTTCCAATGGATGGCAAGCTTTTTTAAATGTTTTCCATCCTCTTTGCATCCATAAGTGCAGTGGGACCGGGCCTTAAACTACTTTAGAGAAATAATAAGCATGTACTTAAATTTAGAGACATAGTTCATGCAGAAGTTATGTCATCTTCTACTCATTTAGGGATTCAATGAGGTTAATTTGATCAGGTGTGGTTAAACTGCTACAAATGAAGTTAGTGTTTTAGGCATTTTTTTTGCTTTGGCTGTGTAGCTGATATTTTATATCCCTTATTTGATCACAATATCACTCAGTTAAATTTAATTCTTATATATGGAAAGTACTAGTAATTTATATGATGGAGCTCAGTTTAGTGGATATATAATTACTTTAAAATCCTTTACAGAAGTGTAAAAGTATATGTGTATGTCTGTGTATATTGTATACATACATACATATTGCAATTTCATCTACCATGATGATCCTATTCAGATGGAATCATATACTATATCTATTGAACATATTACTTCTACTGTATATCTAAACATGTCCAATTAATATTAACAGTTAGTAAAAAAGTACCTCATTTTTCTACATAGTATTTGGCATTTTTACTATTGTACACCAGCCAGAGTTACTTTTCATGAGATGGAGATGATAGATAGATGATAGATAGATGATAGAAACCCATTTTTGTAAAAGTCAGTGCAACAAATATTTGAAGGTTTTTTCCTATAAATAAACATTCTGTGATTGGGTTTTGGGGATGTTCTTAATGATCTTTCTCTATGTTTGTGCATGTAATTTTTAAAAAATATCTAATAATTTTTACATTATTTTGCTTGTAATAATTATCTTATATTGTATTTAATGGTCAACTATATATTAAATCTTTCTATAACATGTAGAACCAAACAAACAATTTTCCCTCCCCTATCTAGCTTTATGTCATCCCTTTTCCTTTGCACCATACAATATTTGCTTTCAGCTTATATCTTTTCTTTTCAATTAAAAATCCTTCAGAGATCATAATAACTATTCAGCTGCATGATGTAGAGTTTAGAAGTACAAGAAGTTATTTTGGGTGACTTCATTCCTTTAAAGAAAGAGAAATGCTATTTCTGTAACTCCAAACACAACCTTTATCTCACTGAATATCAAATCTATGGTTATTGCCTTGAACCTAGAAAAATGGAACAGTGAAATTGCTTCAACAGTACCATTCAAGACAGTTTTATTCTGCCCCTTTCTCCTTGTATTTTATTGTCTCCTAGAATGGTAAATGTATTCTTAGGGAAAGAATTAATTGCTAAGATTTATCATGGTATTTCACACTCACATTTAATTCAGATATAGATACTCAGACACGAGTAGATACTCAGAACTGAGAAAAGAGAATACATTTCTATTTAATAAACAGTATAGTTTATTTCTTATTTAAGGGGATACCCTGTCTTGGCTGTAAAACAAGACAAATTTAATTTAATTTAATGATCAGACTCAGTCAAGTAAATAATTAGAACTATACAAATATCACAAAAATTGCACAGAATTGTTCAATGATTGAGCATTTGATAGAAAAACAACAAATTGCAATGAATTTGGTGTCAACTGATGTGCAAGAGTATACTTTCCTTCCTGAGCTGGCATGAAACCTGGATAGAAGAGTTATTAAATCAACATGTCATGCTATGTAGAAGATCCAGCACAAAAGTACATGAGAAACTGTTTCTATTTCTTCCACAAGCACAGCCAGAGTTCTTCTTGTGTAAGGATGTTACTAAATCGAGTTTCTAATGATGAAGATGACAAACCATACAGTAGCAAGTGAAGGTAAATCTTGCATAAGATTGGCAGATAATATTTTCTTAATACTTAGCATATGGTCTCCCAAATAGGCCCACTACAAGTGCGGGTGGCATTCTATTTAAGCTGTTCTGGATACTAAGGGCCCTTTGTTTTAATTGATATAAGTTTCTTCAGGGCCAGGCTGAGAGAGGGTAGGTGACCTTGATGGAGATATACAGGAATCAATATCTAGGCAAAAGGAGCTGAAGCATCTTTAAAGTACAAAAATGTGAGATAACATTCAGAAGTGACTCAGGCAAACATCTCCCTAATTCAGTGAACCATACCGAGGGGAAGAAAGTACAGCATAATCCAATTAGCAAGATTGCATCATTAGAGCCAATCTCAATAAATATAATTTTAGCCTTCCTGTGGGGACCTATATACCAAGCCAAAAATTGGGGCTAATAATCAGTAGACTCTAAATCTATGGGTCTCCCATGAAGGCATAACATTGTCTTACAGGACCAGTATGGCTAATTTGTCCCAAAACCCCCCGACCATTTTAAACCAGTATTTCAGTCACCAAAAACTGCATACGAGTTTCTGAAGATTAGACCAGATTTTAGTCTCAGAAAGGGCAATGATACACAGTAGGACGTTTAGAATACAGGGGTCAGAATTTTAGATGGTGCTGCCTTATTTGGAATTTAGACTCTACAGCAGCAAATCTGTGACTGTAAAACAAGTGTATGATGACCTTGGTTCTGAACATTTTCATAACAAGTAAGTGGTGATTGCAGCTATGTTCAGAAAAACTGTGTGAGTTTTTGAGTCCTCTCTTGACCTCCCTATTACGGTTGACTGATGGTTAGAAATATAAACCATGTGTAAAGACCTTAATGTGATTGATGCCAGAACCATTAATATTCTAGGAGTAGTTATGAATAACAGGCCTTTCAGAAAAGATAACTACTTTAATGATATTTTACTTAATAGCTCGCTGCTCCTCACTGCAGTATTGGGCCGGGGCACAAAGGCTTCATTTCAGGCCCACATATTAAAGAAAGGATTGCAGCACTGTCAGCATATAGAAGGATGAAGATAGGTCTATCACTTAACATTTGAACATAAATTATAGGTGACAAGTGCTCTGAAGCTCCATATCAGAGACCCATTGTACTATTTTCATGTGATTTCATGAAAAGAAACTGTAGCATCAATCAAAGAAAGTGACAGCCAATTCCCCCCAGAGCCTGACTCCAGGGATTGAATTAAAGTCTGCCTCTAGGTCAATAAAGGCCACTTAATGGACCATGCATGGGTGATTTATATTTTTTTCTAGTAAATGGTAAAGCCCTAATCAAATTTTGAATCAAATTTCCTAGCTTGTTCCTATCAAGATGGCCTCCTGCAACATCCAATCTAGACTTTTTCCATGGATGTGTTCTGGATACAGCTTGTTAATTGTACCCAGAAAATAAGTTGGGCAAAGGACAATTGGGTTTTAATTGATTCTATTTGATATTTATTTATTTGGTTATATTTATATGATCATCCATCACACAAACAAATGAGTCTTAATATACTGAGATGATGCTTCAACTGTTCCAAACTTCAGGACTTTGGGAAAGTGGAATCTATAATGGTATCAGTAGTGTCCCAGAACTCAAGCTTACCATTCAATTTTGTCTTTAGCCCTTCAGGATGACATGGATAAACATGGAAAATGAATGCAACATTTCTTCTAATCAACCTGTATAAAAGAATGTCTGAGAACTGAGTTAATACCTAAACTACTCTTTCTTAAGCTGGTGTTTTTCAGCGTTTTGCTGGAAATATAACTCATAAAACTGGCTTGGCCAACAACACAAACCTTGGATATAAGTATATCTGAAAATGTATACATACATATAAAAAAAATCAGGACTCTACATCTTGCAAAAATGTTTTGCAGGAAGTGCTTCAGATCTAATCCCAGCACAATCCTTTTCAGTTAATCTTTAAAGAGAGCCTGAGAAAATGAAACTTAAAGATAAAAATGTTTGTTTAGACATATATGCATATAAAATATTACAAAAAGCAGGTCCTCTACTATTTCTGAAGCTGCATTGCTCCCTATTCATGTCACTGCAGACTTAACAAATTGCCCAAATTCTTCATTTTTGGAGCATGAAGAAATATTGCTTGAAGGCACGCATGTTAAAACAAACTGAAATGGGAATGCTTTAATATACAAAAATAAATGTTAGTTTTAGCTATCATCCAATTTTAAAGGAGTTCTACTGTTTCAAAATGACATTCAGAGACCACATATACAGCCAAACTCTGACAGATGATGAAAAACCCACTGTCCCAAATGGTTGGTGTTAGGAACAATCCATGCCAAATGTATCAGACCACAAAGCAGTCAGCGTAGGTTATTTTAAAAAGTCAACTTTGCTTTCTGCTTTATAATCTCATAATATATTTTCCCTTTGAGCTATAGTTATATTATAGGAGTTATATTTAGAAATTCAAAGTGAGATTCATAATTAAGAAAAGGTCTTCTGCTATGACAGATAGGAGGAGCAGTCATCCAAAACAAGAGCCCTTGGTATTGCTCCCTCCTTGGCAAGAGTACCTCAAGTTTCCTTTCCCTGAGCTCAGCACAATTTTCCCATGATAAAAAATACCAAGAGCCTATCCAATCACATCTTCAGGAAGATATATATAGATAGATATATTCATCACATGCGTTAGACTAGTGCTGTTAGATCTGAGCTGCAGATGTCCCAGTCATAGCAAGAAAAAAGTATCTTCTGCATCTCTTGCTGTCATTGAGTGGTCAGATGGATTTTTGCAGCCCAGATCTGCTAGTCCTAGTTATACATGGTCCAAGAGAAAGAACTCAGGATGTGGTAATTGTTAGGAATTGATAGTCACCTAACAGTTGGGTTGGAAATATATAAACCAGGGATAGACATTTAATACTGTCTCTTTAAGACTCTTTGTAATTGGGTGTGGTTCCTCAAACAGCCATAAGATGGAGCCAGAAACCTGGACTGTTCTGTTGTTAGTTGCTAGTTGCTAGATGTTCTGATGGTCAATGTTTTTGGTTCCTGCATTTTTCCCTATTGATTGTTGCTGATTGTCGTTCTTCTTGGATTGCTGTAAGTCTGTTACTGAACTGTTTATGATACTGGACTTTGTTATTTGGATTATCCCTGGACTGAAAACTGACTGCTTTAACCATGAATGACTTGGATGGCTTGTTCAACTTTGCTTAACCGTTTACTGGAAGTAAAACCTACATTTTACTATTCAGTGTATCTGTATGCTGGTCGTGTGTTATTCAACATCACTCTCATTACATCTCCCTGTGTGCACTCATTCTCCTAACAGGGAATTACTTCAACAGTAATTAAAGAGATAAAACAAAGTAATTGAAAAATTATTAGAATGGAATTTATTACTTAAAGGAATTTCAAAGTATTACATTGACAACACATCTGTATGATATGAAACTGTTTTAATTCCAGTTCCATATGTAAACAGTCTGAGGACCAAAGGATATAAAATATGTGTTGCTTTGTTTTGTTTTTATTGACCTAGTTCATACAATTTCCATTCACACTATACTAGCTGTAAAACAATGTATTGATTTATATCTTGCTTTTCCCTCAAGGTAATCAGATCAGCATTTTGGCTTTACAGCAAAGCAGTTTCCTATCATGAAGAACGAAGATTTAAGACAAGAGTAGGCAACATTTCCATCGCCAGAAATATAACAATTTAGGGACAAAGTTGCAAAGTGTATTAAGTTGCATATTTGTGAGCAGGACCTGGATTTTATAGGTTTTTAATTACTCCGGGATTTATTCTTTGATTTTTAAATTGTTGTAAACTTGTTTTAGGGCTTACATTATAGTTTCATTTGCTGCATCAAAACAACAAACTGTTAGTTTTTAGTTTCATTGTATAATTCAGCTGCATTTATATTTTCAGAAGATCGATATTTTCATATCTGAAATCTTTAAATTTTGTAATAGTGAAGTAATGTATAGTTAATGATACCCTCAGTTTTTTATAAATTAACCTAATGATCTTATAAAATGATTGAAATTGATGTCTTACAACAAGCCGCAATCTTAAAAAATACACTTTTAAAAAATTAATCTTGGCAAGTTTTCAAATTTAACAAAATGCTGTGTGAAAATTTACCTCTTTTTTTCTATTCTGAATGTCCTACTATTCATCTTAATTAGAGAGTCCCATTCTCTAGCATAATGAAAAAGAGAGGAAGAAAAATCCCATTTATTGTCTCCTCTTGTGTATTCTTTGCAGCCACTGCTATGTTCTCTCTTATTGTATTGTAAACTTCCTGGCTCCTGAATATAATCTTGTTTAACCCAGCAAATTCTTTAGCCACTTAACTTGTCTTTATCTTTTCAACTCCACACAATCTTCTTATGAAACATGTTGACCTAATGTATTCCAAGTTCAATTGCACCATAAGTTTAAATATTTTTAATTTCTTTTGCTAATTATCATTAACATAGAGTTTGTCTCGTTCATCGAAATTCAATAGCAGATTATTGTTTTCATAAAGTTTTACAGTGGTACTTCAATACTAATTAATTGGTTCTGGGAGGCATGACAAGTATTAAAAATGATGAGTACCAAACAAACCACATGACTTAACACATGACCCTTTATTTCAGCCAAGAAGGAATTCCTAACTGTCCCTTTTCCTATATCAGTGACCTTCCCAGCATGGCCAACATCCTGTCTGCCCTTGGCAGGTGTCCATACTCTATTTTTTGCTGTAACCTTCCAGCTTCTTGGCCAACTTCTTGTCCATTCTCCACCACTGCCTACCTTTTCTTATTGCAGTACATCAAATACCAAATGAACAATGAATACTAGGACAACATTTTTGCATCAAAATGGATCGAGTACCAAACTTGACATGCATAACTCTAGATGATTTATAAACAAGTTGAAAGTTTCATGGTTTTCATCCTTCCAGGTAATAAATAGCTGTTCATTCCTATTATTTGGAAATCTATAACTTCTTTTCACATATTCTATGACTGCTGTTTTTGCTCAGCAATGCTTGATGAACATCTTTTGGTTAAAACAAAAAAGTTTGAAAATCCAGATAAAATATACCTTCCAGATCATATTCAGGTATATGTTTATTAAAACCTACCCAAATTTCTGAAGAGTTAAAGAAGCAGAACTATGTTGACCCTTCTTCTGCAAAGACTCATCTCAGTCTGTTATGTATTTTAGCACTAATATGCTTTCTACTAAGCTATTCAGAACAGCTATTGATCTTGCAAGCTTCTCTGTATTACCAGGTTTCTTTAAATGGTTTCTTGTTGTAAAGCAGGGGTCCCCAAACATCAGCTCCCAAAATTCCTCAGCCAGTAATGCTATGCTGGCTGAGGAATTCTGGGAGTTGAAGTCCACAAGTCTTAAAGTTGCCAAGTTTGGAGACCTCTGCTTTAAAGGATGAGCCTTTAAAGCCATTTTTTTTTCTAAAATGTGTCTTAGAAAAATTACAATGTTGGAATAGTTAACACCCAATGCTTCTTTGAAGATATGCTCAAGAAACATAAAATATTAATAAAAGTCATAACACAAAGCAAATACCACAATTTGTCTTCAAATCAAAGGTTATATTTCACTGATATTTTGTGAAGTGATTGAGATTGTTTCAAAGTGAAATATTCCTTCTAGTCCAAAAAGATTGAGAATACTCCGTTTTCCACTTTCTTAAGTGATACTGATTTATTTCTTATATGTTCACTATATGGATTTATATCCTGCTTTCTGACATCTGACAATGCTGTAAAGTTTATCAAGCCTAGAAGAATCAATGTGAGTAGTAGAATCCATCAGAGTTAGCAAAGATTTCTATCCCTGGGATGCCTTCAGACTCTTGTTTTAAAAGCACAAACAGCTTCTCACCCCATCTTTGTGCAACACTTGAACTTATTGGAGATTTTGAAATATGTTATGATGTTCCATCAGAATGGTAGTTAAGGGAAGAGTTTGCCCATACATTTAAAAAAAACTGCTACAATGCACAGAAAAGTAATGTCTCCTCTGAGTATATCTTATTTCCTGGCATCATTATGAAAACATTCATGTAGCTTCTTAACAGCAATGTAGAAGTCATTGGCCATTGCTTTCTTCCAGGATATTTTTTTCATTTCCTAGCCTCTAACCTTGGTAGACTCTGGAGGATTCTCATACTTTTTTTTCTTCCATATAATCATGTCTGATTCTTGAAAATTGCCTACCCAAGTCCAAACCTGCTTAGCTCCAAGCCAGGAAGCTGCTGCCACCTGCTGAGAAAATGAATAGACATAGTAAAAAAAAAAAAAACTCATTTACTAAAAGGAAGACAAATAAAGAGATCCCCCTGCTCTCTTTTGAGCCCCTCCCAAAGTGTTCATTTGCACTTATTGAAGCACCTCATTTCAGATAAGCAGAGATCTATGCTAGATTTTATTTAGTAGAACTCAACATTTGTAATGATAAGTGTTTTACAAAGTATTTAATTAGACCTGGATTCTTAAATCAAGCAAACTAGGCTAGCAGACTACAAGGATTTGATTATAATTTTTATCTGCACAGACAAAGACTTAGATTGGAACTTAAGATCTGGGCAGAAAAGTTATGTATTAATTTCTACTACAATATCTAAACAAATTGAACTGGATAGAAAGGTTGGAAGGTTCACCAAAGGCAATCATCAAATGCATTTGTCTGCAAGGACACCCAAGTGTAAATAACTAAGTATCTTTGAGAAAAAAAGCTCAACATTAAAGGGCTGGGCAATCTTTGCTTCTGAGATACATTTTTATTTATTTTATTTGTCAATCACTTACAAGATAATAAGTATAAGTATAAACATAGTTATGAATACATGAAATGGATACAATAAGAAAAATAAGAAACAATCAGATTGTTTCTTTGTTTTTCTTATATGTATCCATTTCATGTATAAAAATAAAATGTATAAAAATGTGGCACCTGGCTCCATTTTGTGTAGCGTCTAAGCACAATGTCAAAAATCACAAGTTCCATTTCTTGTCATTTTCAGATAAGAAACAATTGAAAATCAGATGGTGAAAATGACAGTCTTTGATACCCAATATACATTGTAACACTTTTTTGGCCACCAAAAAGTTATTTCCAGTATCGAAGGGAATGAAAAGTTTCTTTATTTTTTGTATATTGTTAAACTACCAAACGCCAAAAACACTTGGTGCTATAACAGCACCTAATGACATAGTTTGTAAACATGAGCAAATCTAAACCTGGGACTTGGACAAAGCTAGCTGATTTCCAAATGCAAGAAAAAGCTAGCTGTGAAGTTCAAGCAGTGGAGTTAGCTTTTCAGGGCAGCAGGGAAATGTTCTGGTATACAGCAGCCTCTGGAGAGTAACTGTTCCATCTCCTAAAAGCTTTGCATTGTCAAGCTACCTCTGTAATAGGGCCCTGGATACCTATCTGGCAGTTGTCCAAGTGACTTCAAACAGAAAGCACTTTGTGAGTCTTGTTGACAATTTGGGCAGGAAAGGAAAGTATAGAACAGGTTTAACAAAAGGACAGTATCTTTACTTTAGGACTGATATCGCTGGAGCCAAAGCAAGTCTCATTTGTCTCAGTTGGCCATTATTGACATTTTTGCTTTCAATATTAATTGTTGGACAATTACTGGGATCTATATAAGTCTTTAAGAAGCCCTGAGGCAGAACATTCATTTTTGAACTTTTTTTCCTCACATTTCCTTCTAACTTCATCCCATAACAAGATATTTTTTCTCAGTTATTCTTGTCTATTAAAGTCTATGGCCTAGTATGTAGGGGAGATCTAAAATTATAAAATAAAATGGGAAGGGTCCATGATGGCAAACCTATGGCACGTATGCTGGAAGTGGCATGCAGAGCCATCTCTCTGGGCACGCCAGCCATCGCCCATTGCTCTTTCGGGTTCCGGTGCATGTATGCATGCCAGCCAGTTGGTCTTCATGGACACAGGAGCTCCAGAAACTGGAAGAACAGCTCCACGGTGCGCATGCTGGTCTTCACACGTGCATGCGTGCCAGAAACCAAGAAGACCAAGTGACCAGCATGCATGCATGCACCGGAAACCAAAACTCAGCTTCCGCTTTCTGGTGCTCCCATGTATGCGTGCTCCCGTTTTGGCAACACTGGTGTAGGTAGTCCTCATTTTATAATCAGTTGCTCATATGAAATTACGATGGAGCCTCCAAAAGTTACAAATTGATCCAAAGTAACTTTCAAAGTTATGGCTGCTGTAGCACCTCTCTGGACTCATGCACAAAATTCAGATACATTCATCCTTATAACTAAAAATAGGGACATTGCACTGCCCCCCCCCAGGACTTGGTCTGTTCCTACCCCATTGAATCCCACCCTCTCCTCTCCATTACTGATTGCACACTTTGGGAGAGCTTGACAGCTTGTGTTGGGGAAGGAGGGCAAGTCAGCCCACTTTTCATCATCCCTAGGCTGCATGGTTTGGCCCTTGAAGCAGTCACCATTTTGGAGTGGCCTTTTCAAAAATGGTGACCATCTCCAGGACCAAGCCATGCAGCCTAGGGTGCCAGGGTCTGGAATGTCTGCCTTCCTTCTCCAACTTTTCTGGAGCTCTTCCAAAGGTAAGTGCACAATCAGTGATGTGGGATAGGAAGGGTTAGAATAACAAAGTTGGAAGGGACCTTGTAGGTCACTTAGTCCAATCTGATGCTCAAGTAGGAGATCCTATACCATTTGTAATAGTCTTTTCTTGAAAGCTTCCAGTGATGAAGCTCCCACTACTTCTGAAGGTAAACTGTTCCATTGGTTGATTGTTCTCACTGACAGAAAATTTCTCCTTATTTCTAGGTTGAATCTCTCTTTGATCAGTTTCCATCCATTATTCCTTTTTTGGCTTTCAGGTGCTTTGGAAAATAGCTTGACCCTCTCCTCTCTGTGACAGCCCCTCAAATATTAGAATACTGGAGTGCAGAGCTGACGTTGCGGTGATATGCCGACCTTTCCGGAGCTCAGGGGGCATTGAAATCCCAGCTGTCGAGCAGTCCAGCTAAATCTAAATCATCCTGGAGAGACGATATTTGAAGAAGGCTTGCTCCTTCTATCCCAGAGAATGTGCAAATTCCCTGGTTGATCTGGAGAAAGCCTTCAAAGCTGACAGCAAGGGAAAGTGGCCATTGCGAGCCGCTACTTGGACAGCTACTGGAAGAAAGAGAAGCTTGAAAGAAGGTGTGATCATGCTGGGTGAGAAATCTCAATTAATACTATTATTGGGAGAAAGAGCTTCCTGGGAAAAAGTGGGGTGACGGTGAGGCTCAAAGAGAGAAGTGGAAGTGGGTTTTCTTTCTGCTCTACCCCTGTAAGTGGTGAGGAAAGTTTTTTAAAGAGCCAATTGAAAAAGGAACCAATCAATCATGGACTTCCTGGAAGAATTTTAGTATTAAAGCTGGACTGGACATATTGGAATAACTAAAAATATTGATTAGTGTTAAAACTGAGAATTAGATTTTTGTTTTTCTCTTATTTTTAACTATAAAATACAAAAAGATAAAGAATTATATATTGGAATAATACAAGGAAGAGAAAAGAAAAAGCAGAGCAATATTGCCACCTGAAGGTTGAAGTGAAAAATAGAAGACTTAAAAAAGGAAAGGGAAAATATATGACCTTGGCTACATGGGAATGGAAAGATAATAGGGTTATTTTGTCTGAAAGTGAAAGATAAAGCATGGAACACTGAGACTTTTGTTTTGAACAGTGCAGCTCTTGGAACTTAATAAAAATAAATCAAACAACTGAGAACTGAATACTAAAAGGATTCCCTTTCTCTTGGATTACTTTTCACCTTTTTCTGGTACCTTTTAGTTTGCTCTGTGAACCCTCTCTTTTTTTGGAAATATAATAGAGGATTGAATACTGAGGGTTGGTGGGCCAATCTGGATTACAATTTGCTATTTGGAAAAAAAATTTTTTTTCATCTTTTCTCCTTTTTCTCTTTTTATTGCTTTGCTTATTTATTATTTCCCACAAAATTTGGATTAAGGTAAGAAGAACTTGAAGAACAAGAAATCTGGATTCAGATGAGAACTGATATCTGTACCCGCTCTTGGATTACAATTGAATTTTCTTTTTCTTTTTTGTTGGAAATTGATGATCGAATATTGAGGGTTGGTGGGCCAACTTGGATTACAATTTGCTATTGGGGGGGGGGAAATCCTATCTCTTTTTCCCCCTTCTTTTTGTTCCTCTTTTTCTATTACCAANCCCTTCTTTTTGTTCCTCTTTTTCTATTACCAATAAAAATTTGGATTAAGCTAAGAAGAATCTGAAGAAAAAGAAACTTAGACCTGGACTAGAATTTTATATTTTCACTTCTCTCTTGGATTACAATTGAACTATAAGTGTAGTCCATGATGAATTACAAAAACAAATATTGCAAAATGAAGAAGACAGTATCTGTACCATTTTCAGCATCCTCCTCTGCTACTTCTAGCCCTGCTGGACAGAGGACCCTGGGCACTACACTACAGCAAGAGAAAGCCAGCTCATGCAAGTGGAGATTAAAGCAATGATACAAGAAGTCCATGAGGATATGAAGAACAAATAGGAAGAGTAGAGGAGAAAGTAGGGAAAACAGTAGACAAAATGGAGAATATTCAACAAATGATGGCAAAAAACGAAGAACATATGCAAAAGGTAGAAGAGAGAGTAAACCTAACAGGAAAAAGGGTGGAAGAGCTTGATTATAGGCTTACACTGGCTGACCAAAATACAGAAAAAAACAATAATTTTGTTAGAAATGGATCAGGCAGATTATTATCTGAGATTCCAAAATATGGAGGAAGAAAAAGGAGAAAACTTAGCAGAAATTATGGTAGATATGTTGGCAGGGACCTTGGAGGTGACCAAAGAAAAAATGTTGGCTGATATTGATGAAATATTTAGAGTACACACTAGATATGCGATGAGAAACAAATTGCCTAGAGAGGTACATGTGAGATTTATTTTTAAAAAGCCATAAAAATAAAAATCCTGCATAGAGCAAGAAATGACCCTTTGAAATATAAAGGGAAAGTGTTAAAACAAATTCTGAGAAGAGTCAGAGATTTGAGGAAGGAATACCAGTTTTTGATTAGTTGTTTAATTAGAAAAGGGGCAAGTTTTAGATGGCTGATACCAGAGGGAATATTGGTGACATAGCAGGAACAAAGACATAGATTAGATTTAATAGAAAAAGCAGAGCAGTTCTACAATCATTACTTTTAGCACACAAGAAGAAGAGAGAATTAGAGAAGAAGAAGAAATCAGACATCATGAGGAAACTACAGAAGAGAGATACAGACCACAAAAAGAAGAGGAAAGGGATCAAGAAGAAAGAGCAATAAGAGAAGGAATGAAACCAAAAGAATCAAGAGAGATAAGAGTGACAAGAGCAACAAAACATTATTATAAATAAAGCTATGGAGGAAGAAATAAAGTTAATATCAATGAACATAAACAGACTGAATTCAGCAATAAAAAGCAAACGGATTTTCAACAAATTAGAAAAATTAAAACTGGATATAATTTGTCTACAAAAAGTGCATATTAAAAAACAACATAGCAAAGTACTGACCTATCCTAAAATCAGTTGTTCTGATCCAGGCTTCATCAAACATACTGAAACACAAACTTGTTTCAAAAGCAAAACCTATTTTAATACAACGCTGGGAATTACTTTTATTTCCAGCCAGAACTCATTATACACAGTTCCCCAAGATAAGCCCATGCTTGTCAGTGCTGGGGAATGCTGCCAAAAACAAAAGTCTCCAAAATAATTATAACAGAACCCAGTCGAAGTATCAGAAAAAAACAACCAGAGTATGCGAGTTTCAAGGACTTGGAATCTAATTGAACTGCTCTGCTTCCAGCAAAGCTTTCATCATTGAGGTCTGATTTTTATTCCTTATGGGAGGGGTGATCACCTCTTAGCCTTACTCCTGAGTCACCCCTTCTGCTTCAGCTGCTTTCACCTTCTAGCAGCTCTGTGCACACACGCACTGGGAACAGGCTCCCCTGGGTCCTCTGCTTTGCTGATGCCAGACTCCAAAGGCTCTGAAGGCAGCACCCCACTCCCAGATGGTCCTGGCCTCATCCCTGCATCACATGCAGGACCCTCGTCCAAGTCATCTCCACACTCTCTGACTGGTCCCCTTTCTTCCTCACTGTCTGACTCCACTGCCATCTGCATGGCTGCCAGCAAACCACAACATCAGGAAACTATATGCCTCCCTTCCAAATCAAAGTAAAAGAGGAGTGGCACTTTACATTAAAGAGAAAATAAATGCAAAACATTTTTTATGGATGAAGAGGGGAGGATTTTAATGGTGGAAATAATGATGAAGTACAAGCAGATACTCTTAGTGGCAATATGCATCAAATAATAATCAAGAGGATTTCTATGATAAACTTTATAAGAAAATAAAAGAATTGGAATATGAAAATATCTGTATTTTAGGAGACTTCAATGCAATGATAGATGTGGAAATGGAGTATAAAACTAAAAAAAACAAAAACAGGAAAATATTACCCAAAACCTTTTTTAAAATGGCAGAAGAGTTAGCTATTCAAGAACCTTGGAGAAAAACACATTCTAAGAACAGACAATACACATTTTATTGAAAAAGACAACTGTCCTGGTCTAGAATTGATATGATATGGGCATCAACAGAAATAATAGCTAACAGACAAGAAATAAACACTGAAGCAAGTACTTGGGCAACCATAATCTGATAAAAATTATATGGAAAGGACAAAAAAGAGGTCAAGATGGTCAATGAACAATTCAATACTGAAAGAAAAGAAATTTATTCAATTTATAGAAAACAAAGTGGACTTTTTCTTCAAAGAAAATAGAAAAGAAGAAACCTCACTACAAAATGTATGGGACATAACAAAGGCTTATATTAGAGAGTTAACTATAACATATACAGGAAAGAGAAACAGAAAAAAGAGACAAACACAAAAAATACTAGAAGAGTATATAATATAAGAGATTAGAGAAGGAATTGTATGAAAACCCACAAAAAAGAACATTAAAAAGTCAAATGAATTTAACAAAGCACAAATTAGACTTAATAGATAAAGAAGAACTAGCACAGAAAATTAAAAGATCTAAGCAAAACTTTTTCGAGAATACAAACAATCCAGGAAGATGGCTAGCATACAGACTGAAAAAAGAAAAGAAATGGATTAACCAACTAATAGATGACAAAGGAACTCTTTATTATAGAAATGAAGATAAAAAGGAAATAATTCAAAAATATTATGAAAAATTATATGATCAAGAGATAATTCCAGAAGGAAAAGTGAAACAGTATTTTCAAAAAGCAGAACTACTAAAATACTAGAAAAAATTAAAACATCAGGCTTCTGTACGGAGTTTGTATGTGGGTCAGGCTTTCACAGCCATTGGTTTTAAATTTGAGGCTAGCCGTTTGGTTTGTTGCCCAGGAATGTTTCTTTTTCGTACTAATCCTTGATTGTGCGTGGGAGTCTCCTGTGGGTCTGTTGTTAATATTGGGACTTGAGTATCTGTTTGCATGCAGTGGTTCTGGCATTTAAACTATTTCTGTGCTGGATTTTTGTGGCTATGTTATTTTGGCTTGGCACACACTTGTTACTTGTATTGGCAGGCTTTCAATGCACAGTTGGTTCGTGTAAAGGATGCTATTATCTATTAGGAAGCTAGGTTCATCTGGGTGCCCTGGTGGGGTGTGTTTGAGCTGGATGGTATCAGCAGAGGAGTCTGTTTGTAGCCCAGGTGTTTGCCTGACTTGTGTGTGGAGAAGACTCTTTCTGTTTGAGCAGTGCAGGCTTCCAAATGATTGACAGTCTGTGGAACCATCTCTTCTTATTCATGCTTTCAGGTCTTTTTTCAATCTCTATGGTCTTCTCTGATTGATTCTGTGGCTGGGTTTTCTTATAGTTGGCTTAGGGTTTTTTAGTCGCAGTTGAAGTTGATGTGTGACCTGTGGTTTCATGGTGTTACTCTGTTGAGAGAGCTGTGTTTCCAGCTTTTTTTACATGCATTTTTGTGCTATCTGTATCCGAGCGGTGCTCACTTATTCTTCTATTGGTCTGTCCAATGTATGTGGCCAGGTATGATGCACAGGGAACTTCGTATATGCCTTGGTTTTCTAGGTCAATTTTGTCTTTGGAGTTTTTAAGGATGGCTGCTATTTTTTTGTCTGTTTTGAAGGCAGTCTTGATGTAATATCATGAATATGGATTTTTTTATCTTTTTCTATTTGCTTTTTGTATTGTGTTTATAATGAAAGAAAGGCTACAGAGAAAAAGTTTTATGCAATATTTCCTATAAAGAATGCTTAAAATATCATATGTATCTCTTTCTAGGTTTACAAAGCTGACATTAAGAATGAAAATACTGTCCTTACCATACAAATGGATTAAAATGTCAGCCAAAAATTTAAAAGCCATCAAGTCTGCCATCTGGGGTGAAACTACTAGTTAGTCATGTTGGTTTGTTGATACTGCTCATATTTCCATGATTCCCAGTGTACGCCTGCTGCATAAAGCCATTTTGCAAGGTCATGAAAGCAAAACTTATAACATCCCTTGTTCATCCAAACCAAAAATACCGTGGTTGAAACATGCCCTGGCTAGTAGAGAAGTTTTTCCAAAATGGGGCCTCTTCATAATGTCAGTGCTGCAAGTTCATTAGTTTCCTACATCTTTGAATTCCCTTTTTCATGTGCTTAATCATATGCAAAGCCTATCGCTTGAGGATGGATATCAATAACTATATAATTAAGCTCTGCTGCTTTTCAGAAACATCAGAAGTGCTTTTATATAGAGTTGAAATATTGGTTCCATTTGGCTAGTCAGAAGAAGTTCCTTGAACAGGGAAAAGAGCATTTCTACCTTTACTGAATATATTTGAGAGTAAAACTGTTCAGAATTTGTTACAAAGGATGTGCTCTATCGCTACGCCATGAATTGGACTAGTGATATAATTGTATAAATGCTATAATCATGGTATAAATGTTTCTAGACACATTTCTTCCAAAAATGCATTTATAAAGCATTTTATCCTAAAATACACATATTAATATAATAGTTAATATGCATATTCTATAATAGTTTCGATCAGAGAACTGGTTGGAAAATGACAAAATCCTAAGAAAAATAACTCATTAAAATTCTATGTTAAATCTTCATATTCGAGAAATTTGAAAGGTCTGTTCACTTGGAAATGTGGGATAAATTATTTCTCAACCACTGATGATTTCTTTTCTCCTTACTGAGCCAGTAGAATTGCAGTAGTCTATAAATACAGGTGGATGAATGGGGGTTTTTTACTTTAAAAAAATGAAGTTAAAAACCTCAATTTATTCTTAGATAAGGCTTTTAAAAACCTTTTCATTTTTCTCTTTTTCCCCTTCATTGAATTGAATAATTTCAATAGTGTCTGGGTGTACATAGAAATAAACCCTGAGTTTCTTAATCATTATAAACTGTACTTGATTGAATATGTGCCAAACCACAAGCAAGCAAAGCGGAATATGATTTAGTGGTTTGTGTTTACAGATACAATGTGGAACATAACAGGGATGTAGGAGAGGAATAAAGATATAGTTGTCCTTCTTAAATTATCTCTTTTTTAAAAAAAATACAGGTCACATTTAGCAAGTCTGAAGCAATATTGTTGAAATATCCTTCCTATTTTGATTGAAAATAGCAAAATTAGAGGCAGCAGAGGATTATCTGGGTCTCCTATGAAAAACAATCAGGAAGGCAAATGTAATAGTTCTGAATCTATCATGAAAAGCAACAAAAGATGCAATGTCATTTTTAATAACAACTTGCCTGGAGTAATTTAATAGAGCAGAGGCAATTCTGCATACCCTTATTCAGTGCACAAGATACCAAATGTATATTATTTTCATATTATAAATAATATGTGGGGAGGAGATAAAAAAGTAATATCTAATATTGGAGGATGGAGAGATAAGATGCAGAGGTAGGACAAGAGAAGCAAGAGTAATGATAGATGAATGCATGCAAATGTATTTGTAATGACCTGAATATGTGAAACAACCATCAAAGATGCTACAGACAGTGTTCATAACATCTCACATTATCTCCATCACAATTTCAACAGAAGCATCAGTTCACACCTCCCCAGCTGTAAATGAGCAAGTCACTGAGTACTACATGTATGAATGAAATCCCAGAAAGTAAAGACAGTGTGATCATTACTATGATTTTGTTTGCTGAAACAAAAGCATAAAAGTGAAATATTTCCTCCATTAGCTTTAATATAATATTTTTTTAGAATAGCATCAAAGAACAGATGTGATGTGTGGGCCATATATATTTAGAAGGGAAAAAATAGCTTTTTAAAAAGTAAAATATTCTGCTATGTACTTACTTTGTTCTAATTTCCTAATTTCACTGGTAAAGAAGCTTAATGACATTGAGGAATTGCCAGCATTCTGGTGGTTTTAGTCCAGCTCTGTGGGACAGGGTGAGTTCCCATATCTTGTCCCTAGCTTCTTCTTACTGGCAGTTCAAAACTTTTGTTTGTGAGTAGATAGACAGGTACCATCATTTTAGTGGTGGGAAACTGCTGGCTGTGTTCTGCACAGGGAACTAGAACCAGTGCTGAATCTGCCCAGATGCAAATGGTGAAAGAGCAGTGGAAGAAATGATAATGAGCCAACTTTCTCTAAGAACGCTATAGCTCAGCCGATGTAAACTGAGTTTGCCTTCTTGTGATGCACCCATAGAACAAGCAGACTAGTGACTGCCAACCACCAGGACTTCTATCGTGTGCATAACATGCCATTCGGTCAATAAATAAATACATTTAATTTCCATCAGTGATTCTGCATTTTTAAACTGACTCTGTTGCCTTTTGCCTCATTCATAGAATGTTGTGATTATAAATATTTAATTAATGCATCATATTCTTTTTATCTGTTTCTTTTTTCTATATTTTTTGTTTGTTTTAAATTGAAAACCCACTGTTGAGTTGATTTTTCAATTCTTGAGTTGGCAAAAAAAATTATTCTGGTATAAACTTGGCTATTTCCACTGGTGATCATTATATCAGTTCGAAGGTGCCTATTTTAGCTCACAGTCAAATTGGCATGTCCTGATTATGCACCTATATAAGGCATATTAAGGAAAAAACATTTGATTCCTCAGCTCAGCTTTCCTCACCTATTCCTCCAAAGTCATCAGCCAGCAGAAGATGTCCATAATCATAAGAGTGATGTAGAAATGGATAAAAGAAAGAAGTCTTGTTTTGTCTGTTGAGATGCCCAGGTATAACTTCCATGTAATTTTGCTGGACTCACATGATCACTGACTTTGGTGCAAGCAGATTTCTGTGGTATTCTCTGGAAAGAAAG
Source organism: Laticauda laticaudata (assembly GCA_004320025.1). Lineage (NCBI taxonomy): Eukaryota > Metazoa > Chordata > Lepidosauria > Squamata > Elapidae > Laticauda > Laticauda laticaudata. The sequence goes on from BHFT01033294.1 coordinate 19,302, forward strand.
TTTTTTTCCCCCTTCATGGGAGAATCCACTCCTACGTGGGAGAGAACCCATCTTTATTTGACTGTTGCAAAATGGCAACAAGGACTTTGGAATCTGCTCTTCTTGGGGGAGACAGCAAATTGGAGAAATCACAATGTTGTTCTTGTTATTTCATTTTCTTGATTTGCATGGCAGAATGACTTGAGATATTTATCTAGCCATTGATAGATCACTGGCAAGATAGTTTCAAAATCTGATTCCTGAGGTTTTGAGACAACTGTGTTTTTCTGCTTCACTTTGCTGCTCTTGTAGCCATCAATCAGGTGTTTCATCAGCTGCAGGTAGCCACAGGGACAGGGACAGCTATGCACTCCCCAGGAGAGGAGAGGGGAGGGGAGGGGAGGGGAAAGGAGTATCAGAAATGGGAGAAGTCATGTGCATATCTTGAAACTATTCTCACCAGTTTAAGGGGAAAACCACTGTTGTAAAAATGGAACAAATAAGAATAATTGAATCCTGACTTATTCTTGGATTTAGGATAAGATGTAACATTATGGGGACACAGCAGAATAAACAGGATGTCAGGGTGCTGTCATATACACACTATAGTTAGACTCAAGTGGAGAAAGGTCCAAGATCTGAAAGCTACCTTGGAAGTGCTGACTGAGAATAAAGCTTTCTAACCCAATATTTGAGAATAAAACTTTCTAACCCAATATTTTTCATATACCATATAGGTACAAAAAGACCTTGACTATAAAAGAAATTTTTTGTTTGGGGCAAAAATATAAAATCCTGAATAAATTTTGCATGGGCTATAGATATTTGGCTTCCTCGTATCTCTGTTTTCTGTTTAGGTCTGAAATGACTTCTTTATAGCAGAACCAATTATTATTTTAAAGAAAATAACCCAATATTTCAGGACAAGCAATTTGTTTCCAGATCTAGAAATTGGCAAATAAGTTACAACCCAAACTACTAGAGCAGAATTGAAATAAACTATTTTGAGGCAACTTTTACATAATTGATTGTTCTGCGCAATGAAATGCTGAGTAGAATATGCACTCACCTTGCCTAGCTAAACTTTTTCTTCCAAAGTACATGTCTGATTTGCGAAGCTTATGCTTTTATAGTTCCATAGATAATGATAAATCAGATTTAATTATGAGAGTAGAATTCATCTGAATTGATCCTAAGGAATAAATTCTGCTACCCAAGCATATTCAACCTGTTTTTAGCTGTGGATAGATTTACCAATGACTGGCCTCATTAGCCATTCATTGGAAGCAGGGAACTGGAATAGAAAAGAAGTCTTCACTAATTTGCAAATGTTAAGGATGGAGAGTGAAGTGTTCATAATGCCTGATGGGAGGGAAGAGGGCATTTTTTAGCTCCCTCACTACCCTGAATACACATCTATTAGCAACTTTTGAAGGCTGACAGGGATTTATTTTAGATCTTTAATCAATTAGGGAAAAACATCAAGGAAGAATTCAGAAGCAAATCACTTCTGTTTGTTAGGAGCCAAAGATTGTTTGGGAAAAACTATTGTCTTAAAGAAAATTGCCTTCTCTACATAACAAGTGAAATCCTGGATGTTTCAGATGCAAAGAATGCGGGGAGGGGGGGCAAAAACCCATTTGTGAAGGACTATGATATTAAAGAAACAAAACCTTTAATTTGAAATAAGCTTAAACTTAGAAATAAGCTTAACCTTCTTCTAACAAAGTGAAATTCTGGTCAACAATTAAGTCTCTGCATGCTGCATTAACTATGTCTGGCATGAAAAGCAGGTACCTGGCTGGCTTACTGTGCAGTGTTTCCTGTGCTCTCCAGCAACTGACATCAAAGTCTCTGTCCTGGAAAACGCTCACACATATCCCACACAGAGAGCTTTCACATGTTCAGGGATGCTTAATAGAAATGTCAGGATTCTGGCAGTTTATTCCAATTAAATCATGAGCCTGGAGCCACACTCCCAAAACTAAAGAGGATTTATTTGAAGTTAACATTCTACCTCCGGCACTAACCTGGGCATAGCCAACTCTGAGATACATAATTCACTGTCATCCTTGATCCTGCTTTTTCCCCCAATCCTCTGAGTGTATCATCCAATGAAAAACATCCATAGCCAAGAGTCATCAATTATGTTCTCCAATTAGATTTTTTCACAGCAGAAGTTTCAGCCATCTACTCAATCTTTGAAGAAAATATGAATGGAATGTACTTTCGATTCCACACTGTTGCCTGCTCTTTGAAACTCCTTCCCCTTCTTTCTGTTCTCACCTATAAAAACGTGTATACAAAATGTTTTATGAGTTGACAAGAAGTCCTAATTGAAAACAAGCATAATAAGAAATGCACAACTTGTGTATCAGAAAGCTGGAGGTAATACTATACCCAACTGGTGTTTCCAAGTTTGAGGGGTCCTTGGTGCTTTTCTGAGCTTGGTTGTTTTCTTGAAGATGTTTCATTAGAAAAAAAAATAACCCCACCCAAGTGCTCCATTATCAAAGTGCCCCAACTCACAAGAGAAGCTGGGTAAGAACTCAGTTCAGATGAGCACAAACACCCTTCAGCAACCCTGAAGAACAGAAAATGGAAATGGAAATGGAACATCTACACAATGTCTTCCAACAAACTGGATATCCATACACCTTCATTAAAAAGAATGCCTGACCACTCAACTCAATATAGCACAACCAACACAAGCTGTAAAAAGGATAGCACTGCCATACATAAAAATCATCTCAAAAACTGCCAACAGACAATTACAACCATATAGCATCAGCATAGCACACAAACCAACTAAAGCCCCCCAAAACATCCCAAGTAAACCAAAAGACCCAGCAGCCTTAGGGTGGGGAAACAGGAATCATCAATAACATACAGTATCAAGACTGTATCAACAGCAACTACATAGGAAAAAAAAGACAAAAGACTAGCAGAATACATCCATGAACATCAGCTAGCAGTCTGAAGACATGATGAAAATTCCTTAATTTCAAACATATGGACAGACTTAACTGTAGTTCCAGCTGGGAAACAGGATCATCTTGGACCAAACCAAGCTCCAAAAATTCCTGGAAGCCTGATATTCTGACAAACTGATCATCAATAGACACATAAACAACTTCTACATGCTATGCTAAAGAAACAGTCAACAAACCAAAAAACCCCCAAGAGACTAAAGCCCATGTCACACTGAACCAACGGATACAAAGAGGATGTAAAACGGACAAAAAAGCTTGCCATCCGTTGGAAAAACGCGACTGTACTCACTGCGTCCGTTTGCTTCCTCTCTATCACGTCCAACATCCGTTTATTGACGTTTCATCCGCTCCAAAGTTTTGGCTGCCAAAACTTTTGAGCGCGAAAAGTATCCACGATTCATCCGTTTGCAATACTGTATGCATCATCTAGCATCCGTTACTGCAGTCCTTACCATCCGCTATATCCGTAGGCATCCACTATGCCAATCCGCACTCGCATCCGCTTAGGACCAAGAAGGGAACGCGCTACGAACGGATGCAGTAAACAGAGTGCCTAAGCGACTGCAGCATAAACAAAGCGTTTAAAATGAGGAAAAAACATTCGCAAGGGACCTATTCGGATATTAGGATGTTAACTACAGGATGCCATAATGATGTAAGAGGATGGCCAAAGGACACCTAATAACTTCGCTATTAAAAGGGGGAGCAACTCGCTCGTGCAACTTGCACTTTCAAACAGCAGCAAGCGTGCAGACGATCTGCAGCCTTAAATCTGACTCTTCCTCTTCCACACACCGCAGTCATGTCACTGTAGATCTAAACACCGTCCTTTTGGCAGCCGCATCCTTCGCAACAGTAGAAGCCATTTACACGGCTCTGTGAACTCTAACGGAATATAAAGGGCGGCCAAAGCGTTGGTCCGAGATAGGATCGGAGAAGAGCAGAGTTACAGACTGTAACAACAACTGATGTGAGGTCAGAACGAAAGGACACTCATGCGTTCCAGAACTTGAATAGAGAGATGACCTCCACCATGTTTGACGAAGTCTGTCAGCGCTGACACCCCAAGTTTGAACTTCGGCCCAGCCTGGAACTGGCTCAAAGGTGGCACTTCATTCTGCCCGCAGGGCCTCCGGACCAACTACAAGAGCATGCAAGTATGCTGGAGGGTGCCACACAAACACCATCACCACTTGTTGTCAGCAGAAGTGGATGCAGCATCATCGAAGAATACAGAGGAGTTCCTCCATGCGCCCTCACTGAAGTAAGATGAAGAAGTTGCAGAGCGTGATTCAGAAGTGGAACTTCCCACACCTTGAGAGCCATAGATGGCAAGCGAGTGGCCTGCAAACTCCAGCCAAGTCGGTGTCCTTATTTCAACTTACAAGCTTCTTCAGCATCGTCCTTCCTACCATGGTCAATCTGCTACAATCATGTACATCGATGCTTCAGGCTACGGGTCATCTTCAGATGCAGTATACAACCAGTACCTCAAGGAGGGGCTTGGAAGCACCTCATCAATGGCTTCCCAGATCACCCCCTACGCCAACGACACAAGATGTGCCACTACTCATCGTGGGGATGAACGCCTTCTCCCCTCAGAACCTACCTCATGAAGCCCTACACCTACAGACTCCAACCTCGTAAGAGAGGATTTCAACTACAGCTTACAGAGGCAAGGTGGTGGTGAGAATTGCCTTATAGACATTCCCTGGCCAACGGTTCAGTTCTTTCTCACCACCATGCAGCATTGCCCAGAACCATGAGGACGGACGTGAAGCTCTGCTGCAATCCTCACATATCTAGCGCACCGCTACCTCGATGCTCTTGCAGAAAAACCGGGCCTTGATTTGGACCGTCAACAGCATGGGGACATGGACGCTGGAATGGAGGCAAGGCGAAACTGATATACTCAGGATTGTGCAAGCCCAACAGAGCCTTACGTAAAAAACGAAGAGCAGCGCAACCTCCTGAACAACGGTGCCAACTCACGAGCTGGAGCAGTGGAGTGCGAAGACAGGGGGATAAGCTAAAGGATGCTTCATTCAGCCTGTTCATCACAGGTCTAATTGGGCATGTATGTTGGGTGGCCTACAATGAACGGTCTTTAATAAGAGATGTGGTGTCTTGTGTTCACATGTGTGGTGATTGATTACATTATTATTGATAGATAAAAGCACATAGGTGGGCAGCTGGGAGGGTGGACATACAAGTCCCATATCTTGGCATGGAAGGCTTATCCAACTTTAACCCATCCACAGCTATAGCTTAACCAACCACATTCACCCAAAGGTATCCCTAGACCCAGCACTCTATTTAATCCCATCCCACAGAGCATTTTTAAGCTTAAAACCATTCTAAAAGTTAATCACCAAGACTTTATTGTAAAAAAGAATGAAGCAAGTGTTGAATCAAAGATAAACTTTATTGAACAACAAGCTGTATAAACAAAATGACCAAAGTCAAGGTGTAAATAAAGTCCACATGGTAGCCAGCTACTGGATCTCTGCCATACTTATATGTCACTGCTGGAGTGTGCCCAGCCTCAGGTGAAGGTCCATGGTGCTGTGGTGATGGGTGCGTGTGGGTGCCTGCGCCGAGAGGAACAACAGGGACGATGTGTTTGGAAGGTTCGGACAGGCTGGCTCAGCCCCGTGATGCTGAGAGGTCTTCCTCCATCATGGGTGTCACCCAGTCATGATAAGATTGTACTGAGGCCAGCTTGGCTGTTGGGTGGAGGAAGGAGCAGTGTAGGGTGTTGTGCAGCTGGTGAGACTGCTCGGTGGCACATGAGACGTGCGGTCTGGATGTTGCATCACTGCATCGGTGCATCATTTCGTGGGTGGCATCAGGTTGCATCAGTGGACCGGGCTGAATGTGTCGCCCTGATCTGTACGGATGAGGAAGGGCTGTTCTCTGTGCTCTGGACCCTCCTGGTACCGTACCCATGTAGGTGAGGCCTGTGGAAAGCCTTGAACGGGATGGACATCCCGCCTGGGGGAGGAGCAGACCTAATGGGTGGAGCAGTTTCTCTGGGTCTGGAGTTGTGAAGCAGCTTTCTGTGATCCGGTCCTTCACACTGGACTGTGAGTTGCCTGTCCTGGTTGACATAGTGAGGAAGGCTGGTTTGACATAGGTGAGGAAAGGCTTCGCATAGAGGACGAGAATCTGGTGTAACCCCATGGAGAGAGAAGAATATATGCTGGTAGCGATGGTGTGTCCCTGATCTCACAGGACAGTGTGCGTTGCCCTCTGCAGTTCCAGCTCTCTGCCTTTCTGTGGATGGCCGGGAGCGGGGTGAATGCGGTATGAGACTTGGTGGACGATCGTCTCTTTCTCACACCGCACTAGGAGTCCGTCGCACCGGCTCCACCACGGCTACAACACCTGTCCCCGGATTCTCCCGTGTACGCTCCAAGAAACCTGCCTGGGACAGGGACGATCTCGGCTGGAAAGAGGACTGGCTCTCAGCAGGCTGCCGGAGAGAGAGGTAGTGAGAGGGGTGCTTTACCTCGGTGGCGGATCTCACCCCAGAAGCTGCACACTTGGCCATGACGTAGGCTCCTGTCTGCAGCTTCACAGTGGCATGGCCAAATTTTCTTCAGCAGTGCGCTTCTTCCAGTACCACGGTGTGCATGTGTTCCCACCAGCTGAGGGAGCACTCCAAAGTTAAACCCATACTCTCCTTCCTGCTCAAAGCAAGCCTGGCTTCGCCTTGTGTCCCGTCGTACAGTCGAATGTCCTTCCGGCACATTAGTCATTCTTCTCTCAGCACCTCCAGAACCTATCCTTGTGCACTCATAATTAATTGCCGTCCTCTCCTATCCCCGGCATATCCTCTTCTCCTTTGGCATGGAACAGATGCGCCTATCAGAGGGGTCCCAGGTAGTAGGGCTCTCCTCCACACCACCAGCAGCAGACACCAGCAGATATCATCATCATCATCCTCACCAGCAGGTCATAATCACAATCAATCAGCAGCTAGCAGAGCGACGCAGCACAAGCAGGATACAGCAGCAGCACGGATCAGCAGAACATCGCGCACAGCAGAGATAAGCAACAGCAGCGCTCAGCCAGGAGCATCAGGAGATGAAGCAGAGCTGAGCAAGAGACAGAGCAAAGTCAGGACACGAGCCGAAGCAGAGAGCAGTCAGGACAGAGCCAGTCAAAGACTAAGCACGAAAGCAGAGCGTCAACAGAACACCAGCGAAGAAGCACACCACGCATGAAGACCCGAGCACTTCGCAGAAGCCCCAGCGAGCAGAGTCAGGGCAGGGGCGGGAGTATGGCCCTGTCCTCCTTGCCAGGGATGGCGGAAGGTTGACTGAGGCTTTTGCATTCTCCCATGGTTGTGGGTTGCTGGCTGCACGAGAGGCTGGCCCAAGGCTGCAGGAAGCAGCACAAAGGCTGGCAGCAGGCCACCTAAGCTGCGAGGAGCTGGCAGGTAGCGCGTCGCAGGGAGAGCCCTTGGGCCGGGGAAAGCTGGAGAACCTGGAGCTAGGTAGGCTGCAGGATAAGGTGCAGGATAGCATGGCGGGACCAAGTCTGGCATGACAGCAGGCAGCTGCGGCACAGGCTGGGGGCAGGGCATGCTAGGCAGGCAGGCAAGCGCAGATCGAAGTGTCAAGCAGCAGTTCTTTCCTCGATGCTTGGCCACGTGCGAGCTGCTTTCCTTTTATATCCACGTGGCTTATGCATACAATGCCCCCCGCATTCGGCAATTAGCTCGCATCCGTTCGGCTTCCGGTGCATCCATTCATCCAATATCGCGTCCGCATCTGCATCCATGATTATCCATCTCCGCATCTGCTTTGGCTGAGGTCCCGAGAAGCCTAGCAGACGTTGCCATCCGCTCCATCTGTTCCTCCAACTGAGCTATCTGTCCGCATCCCCTGCAATCCTTCCCGCAGTCCGTGTTATCGCTCTGTTATGCAATTTTGCCCTTTTAGAAGCGGATAACAACGGGTGGACATTTGCTTGTCCGATGTCGTCCTTTTTGGCATCCATCAGGGAAGGGCAGTGTGACATGGGCTTAAGATATCTCCCACCAGCAATCAATGACCTGATAAGCAGAGATTAACATCACATTAACAATAAAGAAGTAAATAATACCCCAATCAAGGAACAGGCAAACAAGCTTAGAGTAAGCATCAAGACCACTCCCACCAACACTGACCTATAAACCAGTAAAATGAGAGCACCCCCATTCCTGATTAGCACTGATGATGTTACCTAATTTTGATAATAAACTGTCTGCAAGAAAACAAACTCAGAGAGCACCAAGGACTCCTCATTTCAACCCTACAAATATTCTCCTTTATTGGTTTACACCTTTGGTGGATGATAGAGATTTTTCCCAAGTGTAAAAAAAAAGTAGTACTTTAGATTCTTTAGATATTTGAATAAACATTTTGTAAAAGGAAAAAACATTTTTATGAAGATGATTTCACTGTTGCTTCTGGAGTTACTATCATACTATCCTATACAGAGGTGGGATTCAAATTTTTTAACAACCGGTACTGTGGGTGTGGCTTAGGGGATGGGCATGGCTTTGATGGTCATGTTATTGGCTGGATGTGGCCAAATTAACATCACTCACATCGTGGCATGCATCTCCTCGCCTGGCTTCTCATGAGTGTGAGGATGCTGCAACAGTCGTAAGTGTGAAAAATGGTCATAAGTCACTTTTTTCAGTGCCATTGTAACTTTGAANGAAGTCCCTGAGACAGGAAGTCTAGTCCTGCCAATATCATAAGGGTTAATTGAGAGGCAGTTTCTGTAAGCAACACCAGAATGTTTCCTTCCTGCCTTCCTTACAGGATTAGGCCAATAATTTCTTCGAACAACCAGTTCTCAGAACTGCTTAGAATGTTAACAACCGGTTCTAGCGAATAGGTGCGAACTGGTAGAATCCCACCCCTGATCCTATATCTCTATAAAGTCAGTGACTATACAAAAACACAAGCTGACAAACTATTATTTTAACTAGAATAAAAAAGGAGGTCTGCTGGCAACTATTTACTTTTGCTCTTAATTTTTAATAAAAATTAAGCCATGCTCAAATTGAGGAGGCGATGAATTCAAAGGAAAGTAGAGTGAGAAAGTAAAACTGTTTTTATGTGTGATTGACATCTTAGCTAATTTTTAAAAATTTCATACAGCTGTAAATATTGTAGTCCTTTATATTCATTAAAGTTGGGACCATTTCTTACTTTCAAGAAAAACAAATGCTAGTCTACATGTCATACTTGTAAATAATCCATTCTAAATTAGGCTTAATAAATTAGTCTAAACCAGAAATACAATTTCCAAAAGCTAGATCACTAAAGCTAAGTAAACCTTAGACAAATGTAGCCTATTTCCAAGACTGCAATTTGATAACTGTTGATATCCTTTAATTATACCAAATGAATTTGTCAGTTAAAACTACTTCGAAAAGATTAGTTTTAATTTGTTAATGAAAACTCTAAACATATATTACAGGTTACATTATACTGAGTCCTCATGTTGCTGCACAATTTATTAGATTGAGGTTTCTGTGAGATTATGTACCAGTCATATTAATATTGTTTATTTCTTTCTCTGAAAATACAAATAAAGTTTAACTAATTTTTGATGGGAAGCTCTGTATGGTTCTTCACATTTGGTCTATAATGGAATATAACAGAAATAAGAGGGCCAGCAATCAATTGTGCAGGTGAGGAGTGGTGATTTAGCCATTATCCTGATTTCTTACAGTAAGCGTTCTTCAAAAAAAAAAAAAACCAGGTTCCTTCTGTTGGATAAAACTTCAGCTCACTTGTCAAGTTCCATTTAATTTACAAGTTATGTAGCATAGGATTCAAGGAACAGCAATAAACAAATGGTACAGTGGTAGAATATATATACTCACATTTTCGCGGTTAACTACATGTTGCTGTTCAGCTTCCTTGCGGGTAGTGTATCCCACGTCATTGTTAGTTGTGCTTATAAAGTTGTAGCTCGTTTCGCAGAATCTCATCTACCATCATCAGTTCTGCACTTGAGTTTGTCTGTTGAGTCAGACTTTCACAAGCGTTTCAGTTTTAAATTTAAAATTTAAAAATAAATTTTAAAAATTGTTTGTTATTTCCCAGTTTCCATGGTGAACTTGATTTCGGGGTGTTGAACTTTTGTGTGTTAGAAAATTGTTTAGGTATTTCTTTTGCCATTGGGGCAATCAAAAATGTGTCATCGATGTATCTTAGCCATAGTTTTGGGTTTAGTGGGGTGGCATTAGCCAGGGCTCTGGATTCGAATTCTTACCATTGAATCAGGTTTTGCAATGACGGATGACATGGGGTGATATCATAGGGCTCCTTCAATTTGCTTGTATCCGTTTGTCCTTGTGTATACTGAAATATGTGGTTGGTTAAGCAGTGTCTTGTTAGTTCCATAGGTCTTTAAGCCCTTTTGGGGGTTTTTGGTTAAATTTTTTATTTTTTTTGGATGATTTCCAAGAGTTTTTTATCAGCGACTTTAGTGAATAGTGAACCATGTCCGAAAACTTTACAGCAGAGATCTTGGTTCCGCACGTGTTGAGTCTTTCATCAATTCTAAGAAGATGGTAGTTTTTGTACATATGAAGCTGCAGTTTCAGCATGGGGCGTTAAGTCTGGTTTTGCTAAGTGTTTAGCTAGGTTTTGTAGTGGTGCTCTTTGAGTGACTAATGGTCTGAGAGGTATGCTTCTTTGTGTATTTTTTGAGGCAGGCCGTATGTTTTGGGCATCTGGGAGATTTTCTCCTGGGATGAATTTTTCTCTGTTGAATTTCTTTGCTTATGTGGCTGGTTATAATTTTCTTCTTGGTTATTTTTCCAATAAGTGGTTGGGTCTGTGTTTATAGTTTGTATGTGGAGTCTTGGAGTAGGTCTGTCAATTATTGTTCGTAGTCTTTTCTATCCATTACTTGTGGATTCCTTTGCTCTGCTGGAGTATGATTTGCTGTTATCCATTTTCAGGGTTTGTACGCGCTTTGAATACATCTTTTGTGCAAGTGCTTTGGTGGTTTGCACTTGTGCATAGGATTGTGGTAACCTGGTGTCTTATTCGTAGCTTCACTCTGTATTTAATTGTTAGGCTGGATTCTACTGCACATATGATGGATTCTGTGGGGATTTTTTTGGGTGCTATGGCATGCAATAATGAATCCTTTGGTTAGGACATCTGTTTCTGTTTTGGTGAGTTCTCTGTTGGAACTTAGTATATACTAATTGTTTCATGATTGTTGTGAGTTTTTGGGGGGCTTTCTTGTCATGTTCTAATTTCTTAGTTTCGTTAAGAGGTTTCATTTTTGTAAGTGGTTTCAGTTTCAGCTCTCCAAGTTGTAAGTTGTTTTATCTTATCACCAAAGTAGAGGGTGATTTTGCTGCTCATTTCCAAGTGTAATGCTAGCAAATCTTTGTTTAACTGATCAATTGAATCTCTTAGTGTGAGGGCTCGTTCCTGATAGAGCCATTTCAGTTCTTTTCAGATACGTTTAGTAGTCTGCTGTGCTGTGATGAAATGTTAATTTGAAAAGCAGTTGTGTTGTATTGTTTCTCTGCAGCTGCGGAGAGAATTTCAGGTCACATAATATTCCTGCTCTTTTAACTTCAAATCTGCTCATGGAAGAATTTGAATCCAGAACCCTGGTTAATGCCACCACAAGCCCAAACTATGGCTAAGATACATCGATGACACATTTGTGATTTGTCCCCATGGAAAAAAAAACCTAAACAATTTCCTAACACACCTAAAATAGCACACACCCCAAAATCAAGTTCACCATGGAAACGGGAATAACAAAAAAACTATCATTCCTAGATGTACTAATCTACAAAAGAACAGATGGCACACTAGGACACACCGTTATACCAGAAGAAAACCACACACCAACCGCTACTCAACACCCCATCCCACACCACCCAGCACAGATAACTCCGTGGCCAAAACACTAATCACCAGAACCAAACGCCTGGCAGACAAGACACATATAAAGACGGAACTATGCACCCTGACTAAAGGACTGACAGCCAACAGCTTCCACAAAAAACAAAATCACCAGCTTGATCCCACAAAACATACCAAGACATAACAGACCTAGAAGATCAACAGACCTATGGAACAGCTGTCCTGCCCTACATAAGAAGTACTAAAGAAAAATCAGTAAGATACTACACAGGCATCACATCAAGACTGCCTTCAAAACAGACAAAAAAATAGCAGCCATCCTTAGAAATCCAAAGATAAAACTGACCTGGAAAACCAAGGCATATACGAAGTTCCCTGTGCATCATGCCCAGCCACATACATTGGGCAGACCAATAGAAGAATAAGTACCCACCTGGATGAACACAAAAATGCAGTAAAAAAGCGGAAAACCTCCTCACTAGTCCAACACATGAAAGCCACAAGTCATAACATCAAAATTCAATGGCACCAAAACCCGAGCTACATAGAAAACCCCAGCCACAGAATCATCCGAGAAGCCATAGAGATTGAAAAAAAGACCTGAAAGCATGAATAGAAGAGATGATTCCACCAGACTGTCAATCATTTGAAGCCTGCACTCTCAAATAGAAAGATCCCACACCAAAGCCAGGCAAACACCTGGGCACAAACAGACTCCCCATGATACCTCCAGCTCAAACCACCCAACCAGGCACCCAGACGAAACCTAGCTTCCTAATAGATAACAAGCCGTCCTTTTACGTGAAGTCAAAACTGCACTGAAAGCCTCCAACACAGGAACAGAGTGTGCCAGCCAATCAAAGCCACAAAACAGACAGAAGAAAACAGAAACACCAATCAAAACAAACTCCAAATCCAAATAACACAGACCAAGACTTCCCAACCAATCAGGAATGTACAAAAAAACCATCCTGGGACAACAGTAGGCTAGTCTCAAATTTAAAACTAATGGCTGTGATAGCCTGACCCACATACGAACTCAATACAGAAGCCTGATGATGGCAGATGAGATTCTGCTGAAACGTTGCTACAACTTTAAAAGCACTACAATGACGTGGGACCCAAAGGAAGCTGAACAGCGTATATATATATATATATATATATATCTGACTGAAAATCACAGGAGATTGTGACTTGATCTATTTTTAGGACTTTAGAATGGGGATTTTTAATAGTGTAAAAATTCTGGAAGCTAAATCTACCAATTGCTTGACCTAGAAAAGAAAATATAAAACTATGCTACTGAAAATTAGCATTTGCCACTAGCTTTCAACAATGAATCTTTGAATTCCAAACTTTTCTTGCTCCAACCCTGTTTCCTTAAGCCATATTTTTGTCATATTATGGTTTGGAAATTGTGCATTAGCCAAAATAGCATCCACTTTGTCCTTAATTAAATGACAGTCTGGTATCTGGATGAATGTTCTTCTGATAATACAAAATTAAAATAAAAGCAACCATCTGAGACTTACATTTAATACTTTAATTTTTTTTTGTAATGTGGAAAGGGAACTTCATGAGGACAGTGGTGTCACCCAGGCAGGAAAAGCCCAAAGGGAACATCAAGCCAGCCATAAAGCAAACTTGCATTGGAAAAGAAATCAAATAAAAGGTATTGAAAGAAGCCCCCTAGACAAAAGCCAAGTAATTAAGAAAGCCAGGGAAAAAAGGAAAAGAAAACCCTTACACAGGACATACCAAATCAGCAAAACAAACAGACAGAAGTTCCGAAATAAATCATAAAGGAAATGAATAGAAGATTACTACAAAATGAATAGGAAAAAACCATTATAAAGCTAAAAGATATTAGAAAAAACCAATGATACAATCAAGTCACCCTGCAGAGTTTATTTCCGCACCTCACTAAGTTTGCCTTCTTAAAAATAAACTCTGACAGGATTTTAATATCTAAAACATTAAACATTAAGCACTAAACAAACATTTATACACAAAAGGAAAAAAAGGGTATAAAAAACCAGGAACTTACCATTTGAAGTCAGCTAGCTAGCTCCAGGAACACAGCCACGCTGTCTCTTGCCTTCCTGAGAATAAAAGATCCAGCTTTCAAGCAGTTGTCCGTATCCTTGCGCCAGAGCTCTCCCAGCAGGAAAATTCGAACCCTCGAAGAAAGGCACTTTGACAGCCTTTCTACAGTAATACAATCAAACATTCTAGATTTTAGCAGTAAGACAGCTTTTTACATATGCCATTATGAGAGGAACAACATTATATCTTTACAATGAGCAATTTGAAGTCTGAAGCTGCCTATAATTCAGCAGCTGATCCTTAAATCATACAAAGAATAACTTTTGGGTTCTGGGATGTTGATTTGTTCAACAAACACAGAGGCAGGATGTGGGCACTTTTAAAACAAACATACAGTAATTGTTAGCCTATAATGCTAACAAAGAGGAAGAAACTGTGAAGAACATGTGCTTGTTCCTATTCTTGACACTGGTTGTTGGCTGTTTCAACTTTGAAATCCTTTGGTGTTTGATTACCTGGAAAATTCAAGTGGACTTGTCATTTCTCTTACAGTATATTTTACAATCCAGTGAAGTAAATTTTGATGGGCTACAATTTCCAGATGAAATGCCAAAAGAGAATTATTAGACTTTTTTTAAAGTAGGAATTCACAAACCTCTGGCTGAGGCTCACTTGCTACTCTTAAGTGGCTACTAATGTCATCAAGAAATATAGAGCTAAGGACTACAGAATTTCTTCACCCTGCTCATTTTATGTGTTCATCTATTGCTGCTGCTGCTGCTATGTTTCCCACCCTTCTTGTTTCTCATAAAACAGAAAGAAGCAAGAGAACAATATCGTTCAAACTATTTCCCATGTAGTCACATGAGCATACAACCAGATGGGCAGGTGATGATCTTGAAAGTGGGAACTGCTCTGCACACAGCTTTTTGCATATCAAAAACAGGACTTTGCCGATGTCATAAAACCTGATCCAGCTGACAGTCAGTATACCCAAAGGATAATTTTCAGGAAGATCCCCACAAATTATTTTGATTAGTTGCTCTTTCTCTCAGCCCAATAGAATTGTTTGGGTGATAAAAATTCCCTTGTATCTCATGGAAAAGTCAGGATATGAGTTCACTAGTAATAGTTGCAATAATAACAACTGAATGGCTAACATAATCAGGTGCTATTTGTCAAACTCAGTTTTTTTTTCTCAGAGTTTGTCTGATTCACTGGGATTCACTTGTTTTGCATCATCTTGCCTACTTCTTGTAACAAAGTTAACCAACAGATGATGTAAAAGCTTGTTTTCAGCCAGCTTATGACACAGCAGAAACATGGTAGCTCAATGGCTTAAAACAGTGGTCCCCAACCTTTTTTGTACCAGGGACCAGTTTTATGCAGAAACACTTTTTCAAGGACCGGCAAAATCAATTCTTCCCCAATACTAAAGGGCTTCTTAGCTTTAGCAATGCAGTCTGTGAAATTAGGCGCGGAAGTTAGCATGGAAGTTAGCGTGGAAGTTAGGTGAGGGTGGAAGTGGTTGTCTTTCAAAATAAGACACCCGGAAGCAAAAACATATTTTAATATATATTTTAATCATGATTACTCATTCTTTGCGGTCCAGTACAAAATGATCCATGGACCGGTACCGGTCTGGGGCCCGGTGGTTGGGGACCCCTGGCTTAAAAGATGCCAGAGAAGGTCTATACTTCAGCAGTTCAATCCCTACTCCCATGTGATGGAATGAGTTCCCAGCACTTGCCTCAGCTACTGCCAACCTAGCAGTTCAAAAGCATGTAAATGCAAGTAGATAATAGATAATAGATAAATAGATATATAAGAATTGGTAAAAGGTAACAATGCTCCATGTTTCACCACATGCTCCATACTATGGCATGATGACATGCTGGCCACATGACCATAGAAATGTCTTTGGATAGCGCTGGCTCAATGGTCTAGAAACAGAGATGAGCATTGCCCTCTAAAGTTGGCTACAACTAGCCAAGTAAAACATGCAGGGACTCATTTAGCTTTTATTCTTATGACCCAACCTGATGCTGATTTTGGCAAAAAGAGAATGGGTGGCCTAAGGTCATACAACTGGTTTCTGTATTTCAGGGAAGACTACACTCGGGACACCCTCCTTCTAGTGCAGCATTTTACCCATTCTGCTTGCCAGTACAGTTTAATAAAGTACTATGAAAGCTGTATATGATCCAAAGTGTTATAGTAACAGGAACATTTGTAGAAGAGTGCATAACTAGATCTCATTGCTTTCTAGGGAGACTTTATTATCCACATGGATTTGACTGCTTCTTGCAAATAGTGGAAGCTACTGTAAAGTGTTGTTCCATTTAGCTGACAATGTTCTATTGTTAGAGGCAACAGGTAGCTTAGAGCCTTTTCAACTCTATGCAGTGTTTTTTATTTGCCATTTCTAAAACTAGTACAAACTGAAACTGTGAGGCTGGGGAACAGATGTGCTACTTGATTCTATCTGATACTTGAAGCTGGAAATTCAGTTAGGGATGCCCTCAGGCATGCAGCCACCTCAGTGGGTACATAAATCCCAAACGGAATGTAAGAAATCACATGTGTTAAGCATTTTCTTCAAATAGCTATACTGCTGTTTCAGGAATTTCTCCCAGAAGCATCAATATATCTACAGTGCTTTGCTGTATGAAATTTCTTTATGGTTCTACTGGTCATTGGGGTAAGAGCAATTTCCTCTTTCTGAGACTCCCAAAATTCAAAGAAATGTGTAGCCGCAGTAGCCATCAGGCCCTGAATTGGTGCAATGAGAACAATGATGTTGTTATTCTGTTTTAATTATTTGTAATTTAAGAACATTCTTGCCTAAGCTATGCTCAGTGCCTTTTAAAGAGACTTTGCAGTTGCTTATTTCCTCTCTTAATTGCTTTAGGAAGCTACTTATTACTGATTTCTTTGGATTGAAGAACCTTCCAAAAGACAATTTGTATTTCTCTGGAGATTTTCTTTCCATCCTGGATGGAAGAAGCTCTGAATAAGTTTAAAGGTGAATAAGTGAATCTTTAATTTTTGGAAAACAGCAAAAATGGGACTAGAATGTTGATTCTGAAAAGCTAGATGGACTTGAAATAATATTTCCTGTGGGCTGTTTAAAAATTTATGAAATAAAATATGAAGTTTTTGAAATTAATAGAAAGAAATCCTCCCATGGAAAAGTTTTATTGACTAGAAAATAAACAAAGGATAAGAGTAGATTTGAAGGCTGGTCACAGGGAATCAGAAAGAACCCCCAAAATATCTCTCTTTCTCAAGGACCATAGACCCATCAATACAATGCGTAATACTATGCATTAACTGTAGAAAAAATTAAGGCTATTTGAGGACAATTTACTCAGAAGTTACTTAAAAGATCTTGTTGCATTATAACAGAAGAAGAAGAACAAATTTTACTGGATAAAAAGAGAAACTGATTTGATTGTGAATTTGGAGTTTAAAAAATGCTGGATTATGCAAATAATATGAGAAAGATATAGAACTGGAAAATGATATCAACATGGATTTATAAATGAAACCAGTAGATGTTTTAATAATTAAAGGGGACGTACAAATGATAAATCAGAAGAGTGACTTGGAAAGCCCTCATAATTTGGATTCCCAAAAGGAATTTGTGGAAGCAAGGAAATTCTGAGAAGAGATAAAGAGGAACTGCTCAAGCTATTCCAGAAAGGAGACAAAGCTGATAGGAAATCATCTTGACAGGACTAAAATCAAGTTTTTTAAATATGGAAATATTTATAAAAAGAATCTGTTTGATAAGGTTTACATGTACACAAATACACACACATACTGTTTTCTGGTAGCTGCTAATGGGATTTCTTTTTGGGATTGTATGACAGGGCCTTAAAGATTTATTTTTAAGTGGGGAGGGAAATCAAAGAGAAAATGATAACTTTGGACTATAAAATTGAATCTTTAATTAATTTAATTAATTAAGATTAAATTTTATGATACAATTTAAGAACTTTTGCTGAATAGGATTAAATTATGTTTTTTTGTCCTCTTGCCATTCATAAGGGTTGAGGTACTGAAAGAAGACTTTAAAAAAAACTGAAATACTACCATTGAGATGTTAAGTTAGCCAAATTGTTTATCTTTGTCTGGAGAGAGGAAGGAATCATGTATCTTCTGTCTTTTTTCCTTTTTCTTTCAGATTTCTTCTTTTTCTTTGTATTAGTTTTTTAATCTTTGTATTTGCAAACATTAATAAAATTATTTAAAGAAAATGAAATTAAAAAAAGCAAATGTAGCCTGTTTTCTGAGTTAAGAGATATGGTAAACATTTCTAAATACCAAGAGTATCTGTTTTTCCTCCAGTTGTGAATTATAGCAAGAATAGGAACAAAGGTTGTTGTTGCAATAATTTTATTTGTGGGGTAAAGGAACATTACATCTCCACCGACAGACTTCTAACATTAGGATGAATAATTAAAAGGATATAAACTGATTTTAAAAATTCTATGTAATTTCATAAAGGCCAATGCTAGATTAATAAATTAGCAGTTTGATTAGCTCTTATATCTGCAGAAGAAAAATATTCAGGTTTAAATCCAGTCCAAATTATAAAGCACTCCTTTTGGATCATAAATGTATATAAGCTGCCTCCCACATAACAAACAGATTAATGCCAAAAGAGGCAACATTCTTGAGGCTGCAAAGTGGACAGCTGCTTTATGCAAAGCAATGGAAAACTATCACTACAATCAAGCTGATACCTTAAAGGGAAAAGATATTATCTACAATGGTCCCATTTCCTTGAAACACTGTCTCAGTTGATAGTCTATCCTTTTTTTTTTTAAGTTAAGCACGATATTTGAACTTTGAGCATAAATAAGCAGATCCACACATCATTCAATTATAGTTATAATCAAATGTCATTAAAAAGTTTTATGTGACTATTCCACTTCCACTTTGTCAGTTTCTCCTTCTGAAAATATTCTAAAGTAATTTACCTCACCTGCAATCCATGATTATGTTTCAAAGGGTTTTGAGGATTTATGCTGCCCCTATCGATGGCAATTTCTTTGGTTTTAGTAGCATCACCATCACACTTGTTTCATTAATCACTATTTTATTCAGCTGGGATCCATTATGGAAGAATTTATATCTTTGGAACGTTTTCCACCCAAGGCAACCTAAAATATTTATATTTGAATTCCAAATAACCAAATAGGTGTACAAATGGTTTTATATTGCCAAATTGGCAGTCTTTCCAGATGTTATGTTTAGGATGATACTATCTTCTACTGTCTTTGTTAGTATGTTTACATTCAGCAAATTATACAAAGATTCATTTCTGTATGTCAAATAGTTCCATAAATCTTAGTAATTCCAAGTTACTCTGATTTATTCTAAATTATGCCTTGAAAGTATTAATTATTTCAACTTTCTTCCCATAAACATGAATTGCTGGGTTGGCTTTCATCTCATGTATTACAGTTGCTGTGACAGAAGTAAGACTTCCATTCTTGGAGATTATTTGTGAAGAATCAGAATGCAAGTTTCCATTGGTCAGGGAAAATCTGAACCCCATATGCACAGCAGGAAGACATCTAGAAAACTTCCATATAAAAAGATTCAGCTAATATATCAAGGAATACACAATGACCCCAGAGTTTTGCAAGCAAGAAGAAAAGATGGCATGAATTTCATAGCTAATTTAGAATTACCATTTTGCTCCAGAGATGAATGGAGTTAGTGATTAATTTGTCACATTCAATTGCAAATTAAGATTTGAATTTTTAAAAGCTGTTTGTAATCAGAGTTTGTCTCTGTTGAGAGCTAATCACACATAACATACACAACTATCATCAATTATATCTCTTGATTATGGGATACAATGAAAAGGAAGTTCCAAACAATACAGTATGTATCTGCTATTTAGTGAAGATTATGTTTGATTAAATGTTCCAGTAAAGCATCATATCTATTCACCCATTTTAATATATTCTTTAATCTATCAGCCAGCAGAGCATGAGATAGGATTACAAATTTATATTCAGAAGCCTATAACAAAACCCTCAGTTATTCGTAACATAAACCCATTGTGGACTCTTCTCAGGAATCCTCTAAGGAATAGAGAATAAGCTCAAATATCTATATGACTGAGTAAAATCTGTAAAATACTGGGTATTTTTCTGTAATTACAGAAAAAAAGTGTGATCATTACTTTATAATCACTATATTACCATATACAGCCTCAGATTTATTTTTCTTTTTACCGCTGAATAAACTACCAATCAGTTAAGGTAAAGGTAATGACAAAATTCAGAAAGCAGATGAGAGAGCAATAAAAAATAATTACATCATTTTATATTCCCATATTTTAGTGGCTTCCTATAGGTATAGAAAATTCTATGTTCATTGTGGAAAAATAAATGTATATATTCCATTGCTTTTTGGCAAAGAAATCCAGCAACTTAAAGAAAATAAAATCTATGCCAATGAAGACATTTAACCGTTATATTTATAGATAGCATTATATAAAGATATGGTCTCACATAACTTGACCGTCCAATTTATGATGACTTCATTGCAAAGCATTGACTGAGTTGATGGGAACGTCATTTACATGTAAATTATCACTTAAAATTACAGTCATCAAGTGCTGAATAACTGCCCAAATCAGGCTATGATGGTGTGAATTGCTGACTATGCTGTATGTGGGAGTTGCTACTTTACTTATTTTGAGGTTATATTTCTTTCCCTCTTACTTTTAGAACTGCTCCAGATTTACCTCTCTGCCTGAACAGCATCCATTGCAACAAGTGTCTTTTAGTTCCAAATAGCTCTAGACTGCCTTAGTCATACATGCTTTTTTTAGTGGTCCTTGGTGCTCTCTGAACTTGGTTGTTTTCTTGCTAATATTTCATGACCAAACTAGCTAACATCAACAGTGATGTTTGGTAATGAAGCATGTTCCGTCCGGAAAAACGTGAGGTAGACCGGGTTCCAACAGTAAAAGTCTTTATTTTCAACAGTAAAGATAAACGGAACAGTTTGGCTCTAGCCGCGGCAGCCTTTATATACGGCTTGCCTGCCGACTTGTAGCCAATGACATCAGTTTGATTTAACCGCCTTTTAGCAGTTCCTTTGGATTGGTTCCTAGTGAACCAATCCCTATGCCGGCTTTCTTAGCCAATCAGATTAGAGGATTTGGAGTAAACTATTTTTATACAGAACAAAGCATTTGGTAGAAACATCTGCAAGAAAACAACCAAGCTCAGAGAGCATCAAGGATCCCACAGTTCAACCCTAAGCTACAATTATTCTCTTCTATTGGTGCTTTAACAGTTTCATGATTGAATTTGCTATACTGTGCTCTAATTAAATTGCCTTCAAAGGATACACAGAAAATACAATCTGGTTCAGAATGTGCCAATTTATTGAGTAACAGTCAGAAAGGGTAGCACTATTACCAACTAACTAATTTTATTAAAAGGTGTAATCTTTTATAAGCTGCAGTTCACTTCATGATCTGAGAGCCTAGACTATTTTCGTATTTAATTTGGGGTGAAGTGAGACAGAAAAAGAGGAAAAGGTCAGTTATGCAAATGCAGGTTGCATATTACTAATACCTTATCAATTAACAATTGTAATGTGTTCAAAACCCAAAGTCTTGGTGGATAAGCCAAATTTCTGAAATTGCCTGAAACTATACAATGTATGTGAGTTCAACAATTTCTCACTCAGTGGTGGAAATGGGGTCTATTAATTTGGATTTCTATTAAATAACCTGGGAGGTTGAAGTATTTTGATAATACTTTCTCTTTGCTTTGAGTCTGGAATTCAAACTTGTGTCCATTAATTCTTGTGTGCAAAATCTGGCCCATTTGTCTTAGACAGACATTTCGGCAAATATTGCATTGAAGGAAGACTAAATGAAGGCACCTGTAAATTTGTGTGATTACTTTTTGGGGAACATGATGGTATTATTGGAAAATCTGTCATCCTTGTTTCTTGCTTCTTGTGAGAATCTACTTCAGGTTAGGTGATTATGCTGACTCTAAACTGCTTAGAGAGGGCTGTAAAGCACTATGAAGTGGCATATAAGTCTAAGTAATATTGCTATTACATTTTTGCAAGTATGTGTCTGCCACTCAGGGTCCAAGAAAGTATACTGCTTAGGGCTCTGTGTGTGTGTGTGTGTGTGTCTGTGTGTGTGTCTGTGTCTGTGTCTGTGTGAACTCATAATGACTGTCTAAAGTTTTCTTGGCAAGATATTTTGGACATGGATTGCTATTGCCTGCTTCCTAGATTGAGAGAGAGTAATTTGCTGGTTTCATGCTTAAGGCAGGGCTAGAACTTCAGTTTCCCAGTTTCTAGCCTGATGCGTCAACCAGGAGAACAAGCTGATTCTCACAGTGAGGGTATAGATTATTAGTAATGTGCTTGAGTGACTTAAACTGTGAGTTGTAGGTAACAATTAGTGGTGTTCTGTTGTGCTATTTCTATATTCTGTCTTTTTGGGAATGGAACTATTGATTTATCTATTGATCTCACAGGATGAGTAGTTCACTTTCCTGATGCTTTGTTTAATTTCATTAATTAAGTATCTCTCTAAACTGGTCCAAAAATGTGGATAGAGCATTGAGTTTTGGTATAGAAGATAGATGTGATATGTTCTAGATGGAAGCTGTAAGCATGTGGCTATGCAGGGCAATCTGTAATTTTTCTTTCGAACCTAATGTTCATATGTCCATTATTAAGTTTTACTGAGACATCAAAGAAGCTGATTTGTTCTGTAAGTTGACAGAAGAGAAGAAGTTGTGAGGAATGATGAAATTTGATAAAGAGATTCATTCCATGAGTCCAGAAAATTAAAATGGATTAGTGCAAAGATACCCAGCCTTTTGGCAGGATGCTATATTTTAGTGATTTTCTCTTTGGCTTAAAGTCTATGATTGGGCAGAATGTTAGTCTATAACATCACAACATCTATGGTGGCTAAAATTATGTTGTTTGTAAAATGTTTTAGAAAATGTATTAGCAAACCCTACAAGAAGCAAAACATGGCTGTGCTCCTAAAACATCTACTTAGCAGCAAGAGATACAAGACAACTGCATAGAAAGATGTGCTTCAGACTAAATTATGTTTCAGGACAAATCTATTGTTTCAGGGTATTGATAGAAACACAACTTTCCACACAGAGTTGCCTATTTTCTAAGATCATTCATCTTTTTTTTTTTCAAAAATATTTGGCTTCATTTACCATTATCTTCAGGAAATTGGTGGTTTTATTTTGAAAAGCATAAGGATTTTTTAAATATATATATATATAATACTTACTAAAGTTTAACTTCCCATATATGATTGACTGTTGATATTTTGTTTTTAATTGTTCTTTTGTGATATGACAGCAAATGTTATTTGTAATTGTAAATATAGAAAGGACACTTTTTAAATATTTATGCAAGCTGATAAAAAAGATTGTGTAATCCTCTTCCTTAAATATTTGTTAGTTAGTATTGGTGTATTTCAAGTTACATATAAGTAGAAGAGAACACAGAGCAAATGTGATAGCCATGCATTAGAGAAGAAATAGACAATGCTAAAATGGCCATTGTAGCTTATAATGGTGTTACAGCATCTAGTTATTCTTCAAAACGACATCACTAGGAAATCAGATACCCAAATATCTATTCATTTTGCTTAAAGCATCACACACTGTGTTCAGGTCACTTCGGAGATCCTGGACAACATTTTCAATACTTCTGGTGTCTTTCAGAATTTCAATGCTTTGGGTGTAGGGGTTGAAATAAACAGAAAAGGGACGATTGATTGATTTTGCAAAGTCCCTGAAATAAAAATTAAAAAAGAATTAAATTAACTCTTATTTCTGCACTTACAGATAACAGCAAATTCAAACTGGGGCTTGTTTTTAAGGGTCATGGAAATAACTTGCCTCATCTTTTCTTTGGCTTCTTCAAAACTTTCTGAGACAAAGTAAGCTTCCTGGAAAGTTGTGATAAGGCATTCTTGCAAGCAGGTTGTCTTTGGATCAAATGTTTTCACATTGGCTTTATCAGACAGAGCATGCTGCAAAATACACCGCATCAAATATTAAGTTACATGACAGAAACCTCAAGTGTTTCTATGCATTTCACTTCACATGATTCACCTAAAATTGCTTTTTTCATAATGAATGTGATGTGCATCTTAAACTTATCAATCAAGTAATTATACCATCAAGAATATAGTGCTAGTTGCATCAAGAATATAATAATTTTGCTTTATATATGAAAAATAACTGTCATCATACCTGAAACAAAGATCATTTTATTAATAAATACTTCAAGTATTCCCATACTATGGCTGACATTAGGAATTCTTCAAAAGCAGAAGCAATATATGGATATTTACCCATATTGCACATTCCTAAAAATTATATTTCACCTCCAGTGTGACATAATAGCAGTTTTTTCAGATTTGAAAAGATCTAAATAAATAATTGCTCTTTTTTAATATAAGATAGATTGACAGGCTATTAACAAGAGTGTTCACTGTATACCCATTTGTTTAAAACCAAACTGAGTGAAATTTTATGAATATACATTTTTTTTTAAATAAGGTAAAGAACTGGGAATGAATTTGGACATCTGTGGAATATCGTACTCTGCTCTAATCAGTCCAATTTCCAACTTATGGCACAGGAATTGTTCTATCATGAAGAAAATATTTCTTTTTAAGAAAGAAATATATTAAAAATTATGTTATTCTCACCATATGCAAATATTTGATATTTTTATATTTGAGGACATGGATGTTCTTGAGAAAATTTGGAGCATTTTTCTTTCTGTATGTTCCATAATTCTAAGATTCCAAATTTATTTTCTTAAAAAACAACTAGTCACTAACCATTCTGGAACTTGATTTATAAAAGTGAAATGTATAATAATTCCTCCACCTATTTTCTTTAAAAAAATCCTTTTTCATATTTTACCCAAGGAAGTAGACAAGGCAAACCATTTCTGAAAAACCTTGCCAAAAAAATTGCAAGGACTTGTCCAGGCAGTCTCTAAGAATTGAACATGATTGAACTATACCCGTTATTTGTGCTTTATTATTCCCAATGCCTTTTTAATCTTCCTTGTTTCTAGGTGATATTTTTTGATCAGATATTCTTTGGCTCTTCAGCTTCTTTTCTGTCATCTGTTTTAGTTTGCTTGCTTTTGGTTTTAGTATGCTGATCTTATTTTCCAGCCTGATCTTCCATTTTGTGGTGCACTGTTTTATTTTTATTTTTCATCCAAGGTATTCAGTTATAACTGCAGCCATTCTATACACTAGTTGATTTGTTTCTATATTTGAAATAGCCGTATTTGCATCTTTTAACACTTGTGCTCATTGTTTCTTTGGCACAAGCTTCAATGCAGGCAGCCTTATACTGTTGGTTCTTTGTGCTGCTCTAGATGCTCATTTATTCTTTACTTCAATTCTTCTTAGATAAAGAATTTGTTTTTTCTGAAGGGAAGGCAGAGGAGGAAGTCTCTAGTTTAGAAATGAAAATTATGGTTGATCAACTAATCTCTTTTCTGTTATTTCTTATTCTAGATGTTGTTCTTTCCAGAACTGATGCATTCATTTCAAATAATCTCTTCTTGTTGGACTTGATTAGTAATAACAGATCATTATTTCTTTGTTTTCAAACTTTGTACATGTCTGTGATGGGTAAACACCAATCTCTACCAGTTCGGAGCTTGCTTTGGAGCTTGCTGCACATGCATGCACAGTGATCAAACAAGAAAAAAATCTGCCTTTGCCTCCCAGCAATTTGCCTCCTTGCAGCAAACAGCAAACAGTCTGTTTCAGTTTCAGCGCAGCCAAATTAGCACAAGCAGATGATTGTTGGTTGGATCAGCCTCCTGATTATCAGCTATTTCAGGCTGCAGGGATTGCCGTGGCCTATTGACACCTCCACCCACCGCATTTTCAGCCTCTGCATCCTGTTTTCAGCCTCTTCATCCCATTTTCATCTTCTGTGCACCCCGTTTTTGGGCAGCAGGGATCAAAGTGGGCCAAAAACAAGATGCATGGCCAAAATGGGATGCAATAGGGTGCGCAGAGGCGGCAATAGACTATGGCAATGTCATGTATAGCTGAACCTCATATTCCTGAGGGCACGTAAACCCCACAACCACATCAAAGTAGTGCTTCACTGGGGGATTATTATATTTAAATAAAGTATTTAACATCTACATAGCTGCAGAAGAAGGTTTTCCTTTTGTGTGCAAAATACCACCTCTGCCGAACAGAAGAAAATACAGAAATTCTGACCCAATGCTGGAAGCTGTTAGGTCCAGATGGGAAGAAATAAACTGCTCCAATAAACTGTGTAGGTAGCCTTTCTCTGAAGAATCGGTCTGTGAGGATCCTTTGTTAGTTGGAGAATTACTGCTAGACAGACAGAGGAATCCGTGTATTGAGATAGTTGCATTGTTTGAAGTAGATGCTTTGAGAAAGACTTATTGTCATCACTTATTAAGTCAACTACAGCAGTACTCTTACTTGGAGCAGCCTTTGAAGCTTCTAAAGCTGCAGATAGTGCAGAATACAGCAGGCTATTATTGTCAAATGAGAGCCACCAGTGCCATATGCCAATGGCTTGACTCTATACCAGCTTCCAGAAGGCTTCTGAAAGCAATTTGAAGTGTGGATTTTAACCACTAAAATCCTTTATGGCTTAATACCTAGAATTCCTCTGGACTGTATGTTTCAAGTAGTACCAACCCATCCAGGTTTTTTTTAGAACAAAAGAGTAAATTGAGAGTTACCCCCTAGTGAGATGGTTCAGAGTACATTGCATGTATTTTATGTTATTCCCTTATTTAATGGATTCTTTTTCCTTAAGAGATGGCACCATCACAGCTTTTCAAACAGCAGTCAAGGGAGGGCTTTTCTGTAACCCTTTTGATTATTGATGAATTCATTCTTGATACCAAATTTTGTTTTGATGGAGTATATATCGTTGTAAACCACTAGAAGTCTGCATGAAGCCAGTAGTTAAAAAATATCAAAAATCAAGTTTTTTCTCTTGCTTTTCTAAAATCTTTGATCTGTCTTTTGACTGTGGAAAATCCCTCTGGTTAAATAGGACAAAGAATCTATGTGTTTTTCTTCTTCTAGTCTAAGATTACTATTAATAGTGTTTTGTTTGTAAAAAGCCCAAGGTTCAATTCCTGGCCATTTCATACTGAGCTGGGAAAGAATTGAGATAGATATTCTGGAGAGCTGGTATCAATTAGTGTAAATACTGAGCTGAGTGGATCAAGATTAAAGATAAAATTATGCAAAAGTGAAACTGCCATTTCCAGTGGCATATATTTTATAAATTGAAATTGAAATTTGGAGTGGTACATATTGTGCACCTGTGATTGGTGTACCATGATGCTACAAATTACAGAACTGCCACTTGAATAGAACAGGAAAATGCCTAAAATAATGATTAACTAATCATTTAAAAGCATCTTTTAAAATATGTTAGAGACATGGGGCAAAAAATGTTCTATAAAGAGGCATTCCTGTCCAGCTCGAGGGATAAAAATTAATCTTAAGCAATATGCAATAAATTTAACACTATCTGCAACTCTTTTCAAAAGCTGCATCTCTTTCTAGAATCACATGGGAGCCTTGCAGAACTCAGGCACATAATCCTGAGAAAGGATATGACTTTAAAACAGTTGCAGATGTGTGCTGTGTGCATGCTCCTACATGCTACAAGATTTTCCTGGAATTGAATCTGAAGTCCTTCCCACCCTTGAAAACAAAATTCTTTCTTGACATGCCTGTCTAAACATGAAGCTTGAGTAATACTCAGAATTCAAATGTATACTAATAAAAATTGTGAACTTCTTCTAAGTATTGCATCATTGCAACACAAGAATAATCTTGAAAATTAAATGGATATGGGGATGTGAACTGATGACTTCCTTTTCACTGTCCCACACAGAAATATGTATGTAGGCATCTACAGTTAATTCAGCATTAAGATATCTCATAAAAAGAATGATAAAATAGATTCAATTAGTTAGCCTAAGTCCGTGATGGCGAACCTATGGCATGCATGCCACAGGTGGCATGCATGCCACAGGTGGCATGCAGAGCCATTTGTGTGGGCCCCAGCCAAACTTACCTGCACTGTGCATGCGCATGCCTCCCAGCTGATTTTCTGCCCGTTTGAGACCTTTTTTGCCCTCCCAGGGGCTTGAGGAAAGCCTCTGAAGCCTTTTTGAAATCAAAAAATGGGCCTTCCAGAAATACTGGAAATGCCAAAACCAAAAGTGCCAAAAAGGGCCTGTTTTTTGGACTCCAAAGGCTGCAGAGGTTTCCCTCAAGCCTCCAGGAGGGGGAAAATGGCCTCAAATGGGCAGAAAATCAGCTGAGAGGCACGTGCATGCACAGTGCAGGTAAGGGGGATTGTGCATGCATGGGCAGGGGGTATTGCATTGTAGGTGCTGGCACGCTCACGCACGCTATCAAACACATGCACACTTTTGGCACACACAAAATAAAAAGGTTCGCCATCACTGGCCTAAGTGCTTAAACAGGAGCAATAATTCCAGACAACACTCAGCCACTCTAAAGCATGTGTCACATATCTCTAGCCAAACTTAATGTTGCTTTCTATCCTACATTTTACAAGAACAAAATGCTTGTAAAATATGGAACTTAGCAACAAAAAGTCTTGGTATAATTTTTTTAAGACAACAAAAGAAAAAAGATAACCAAATGCCAAAAATATTTATATACGTAAACATTTGTTTAAAATCAAATTTTGATAAGGCAGCATATCCCAAAGCTATAAGCATCAGTCAGTCACAGCAGGTGCCTGTTTGTTAGTTTTCAAGCAAATTACATCTCCAGAAAAGCAATTTTATTCTCATTTATAAGACAAGCTTCCAGATATAAGTGTACTGCCTGAGCATGTATCCTACAACAGAAATCCAAAATGGAGATACATTCCTAATTCTAGATAACAGAAAAACTGATAGGCAATTTCAAAGCAAAATTCTGCCAGAAACTCCTTTGAGGATTGCTTTTCCAACATTGAACCTAACTGGATCCAGGATCCCTATATTAAGCTTGATCTTCCTGTTATTCCTCATACAACAGGAGCTGCTTCTTCAAAAAACAAAGCAATAATTAAAAAACCAAAGAGAAACTATGCTATGTTTTTATTTACCAATAGAAAGATCTCAGATAAAATAGAAATGATTCTAAATTGCACTTGAGAATTTACAGTTGCTCTAGGACATGAGTGTCAAACTCAAGGCATCTGGGCCAGATCCAGCCCGCAGGGTGCTGAAATCTGGCCCATGGGGCAAGCCTGGAAATAGCAAAGGACTGCCCCGTGGTGTCTCTGGCAGTCAAAATGGGCCACAGGAGGGGCACAGCCCCTTGTGCCCCGTTTTCAGCTGGTCAGTCTCCTGCAGCACTCTGCCAGCCAAAATTGGGTGTGTGCACCCCCTGTGACCCGTTTTGGCTGGCAAAATGCTGGAGGAGGTATCCATACCATCTCACACACACACCCATCCCTACAGAGGAGAACTGCAATGCTGATCCAGCCCTTTAAAAAATCCAGTTTGACACCCCTGTTCTAGGATGTAAAATCATGCTAAATCAAGAGTAGGCTATGTCAACTAAGCTCAGATAGCACCAACAGAGTCCCCAGAGCTACACATGTCTTTTTCAGTTGATAAGTTAAATCAGTTCAGGACACGTTAACATGGAAAAGAAAACCACTTTCATTTTCACATATGTTACTCTTTGAGTTCTGGGTTATGATCTTGATATCTAACAAAATTTCATTTTAGGCGTTGCTTTTAAAAAAATGTACTCCCACATCAGTTTTTTTAAGAACCCTTTTTTCCTTGGCTGTGGGATCCCATTTATTACTCTTCAACTAAGAGAATCTATAATCCAGCCCTTTTGTCTTTAAAGTACTTTAAATTTCTCTACAGGAGTCAGACCCTTTCATGGTAAGTCTTATACATGGAAAAGAATTTTTGATTTGTAAAGCTCATCAGGCAATTTAAAAGTCCTTGTATAAAGAACAGCCTATAGAAACATCAGGAACCTTAATTAGTAGACCAATGAGCAGCATAGCAAGTATGATAAAAAAAAGACCATCCAACTCAACATTCTATTTATTAAAGATGAAAAAAAAATAAAAAACAACATCAGTTCGAATTACAACAACATCAAATCCTAGGTAACATGGTAAAAATAAATTTAACAAGTATCTAATGGTTTATATTGCCAGGTATATTTCATGTACCTCTTTTAAATTAATTTCTAGAAACATGTGAGTAACACTGAAAATGACCTGTATTTCATATCAATAAACTATGTTTTTTCAGTGAATGGAATGTAAGGAATTTTTCCAACTCATAGTTTTTAAAACTGCACAAACCAAAATGAGTCCAAACAATTTAGTTTTGAAGGTAAAAACCAATATGCCCTTTAGTGGCATGCATCCTTAATTGGATATTTGACCAGCAAATGCCTCATCTTCTTAAACACTTTAGTATTTAAGAGAAATATTTCAAATGGCAATGTAAATAAAAGATTCTTATTGAGCATCTTCATTTTTAAATTTAGAAGAGGGAGAAACTGCTATTTTAATTTAAAAACAAGAAGCATAACAGGATTGAGAACGAACAAAGTTTTAAGCCCATGTCACACCGAACCAACGGATGCAAAGAGGGTGTAAAACGGACAAAAAACCTTGCCATCCATTCGAAAACGTGATGTACTCACTGCCTCCGTTTTGCTTCCTCTCTAT
>BHFT01033296.1:0-25147 GCA_004320025.1 Laticauda laticaudata
CTTCTATCCAGTTATGCAGGTGTCCAGAGATACCATAAGATTTTAGTTTTAGGAGTAGTTTGTCGTGTACCAGAGTCAAAGGCTTTACAGAAGTCTATGTAGATTGTGTCTATTGCTTTGCCCTGATCGAACTGTGCAGTCCATATGTTTCTGCTGTGTAAGAGTTGCAGATTACATGATAGTTTTTTTCCTAAAACCAAATTGTTTATTATTATCTCTTTGAGATCTGCTAGGTTCTTATTGAGAGAGTAGAACTGCAGCAGTATTTTAACTGCTGAAACTGCGTAGTTCTATAGCACTTTTAATCATGAGGAAAGGCTTTTAAAATTACAAGCCATTCAATACAAGATCCTGTCTCTAGAATCTTTGAAGGGTCAGGAGTCAAACTAACTTCTTGCCATTCATCCATGGTGAGAAAGGTTCCTTCTGAAGTCTTTAATTACAGCCTGTTTTCCTTTGCTTGCTGAGTTTTATGATGAGAGATTAGAAGATAATTTTCCCCTGATAAATTGATTTGGGACACATAATTCATTCCAACATCTGCCAGTTAATACAAAACTAATTGTAATGGGGCAAATGAACTTGCATGGTATGTATGGTGAATTAGGTTTTGTGATTCCAATGAAGAGGATTCTAAACCCTCCTCCACAATGCCTTGGGAAAACTTATTTAGCAATGCTAAATAAATTAATCCTTTTAGTCAACCCTTTTACACTATCTGCCGGCTTGCTCAGGAGGAAGCATGTGACAATATTCCTGCCTTTTTAAAAATCAGGTGCTTAACCAGACAGGTAAGGTGGTTCTAAATGTCAGAAGTTGAATTACTGACATTCATTAGGAATGCAAGTGTTAGTCTATACCACGATTAAAGGACTAAGAAGGGGGCTGTGAGAAAATAGAAGGAAAACAAAGGAAGAAAGAATTCAATCAGCCATTCTCAAAAGCCATAGGCATCCATACTTCAAAGTTAAACCCCAGAACACAATCCATGTAATAAAATTAAATCAATAACACTTTTTGCTCCAGTGATTTCAACTTGGCTTTATAATTTCCAATCCAGATTTCATGGGTTGCTTTTTCCCTTTAATGGAATGAAGCCATTATTGGGAAATTTTCTGAAGGGAGCACTGGGCCAGAACTAGGAAGAACTAGATAGTTTATCCTCAGCCATGGAAGTTTCTTGAGCAATTTGAGACAAGTTGTTTGTTGCAAACCCACGTCCCTGGGTTACAGGTAGATTTTGTTAAGTGATTTCTTTGTTTAGCAACAATTCACAATTATGAGAAGATGAAAAAGGAACTTTATTACTGGTCTTTGCAGTTATGACTTTTGCAGGTCTGTAAAGCAAAGTAAGCATGGTCATGGTTTCACTGAATGACTAAGTTGCTGGTCACAATTATGCTTGCTAAATGGAAACTATCTATAATTTGGGGGAAATGAAGGAAACAATTCTATGCACACTGTTCTGAACATATAAATATAGTGATGGGGTCAACAAATAAACAAATAGGATCAATAATATGAAAGTGCATGTATGCTCCTTCCAGTCATTGTTGACTTTTGGTGACTTACTAGACCCCTGGTGGTGAACTATGGCACATGTGCCAGAGGTGGCACACATAGCTTTCTCTGTGGGCATGCACAGTGTCAGCCCAGCCCAGCCCAATATGTCACTGGGCAGGTGTCAGCAAGACACGGACTCTTTCATCCCTCCACTGTGGCTCCCTGTCAGGTGATCCCACCACTGGCTGGCCCTGCCACTTGTCCTCCCCACCCAAATGAGTCTTTGATAGCTGAACGCTGAGAGACACTTCTGTGTTCCCATCCCACACTGAAGCAAACCAAATGGGCCAGGGTCTGCCTCCCGCTTGCAAACTTTACTGAGCATGACTCCAAACATTAGGCTTGCACATCCCTCCAAGCTAGTGTCATCACTGCCACAGCAGCGGGGAAAGTGGGTGCCCTGCCTGCTCCGCTCTCATGGGCCAGAGGAGGGGCTCCACACCTCCTCCCAGCTAGAGCATCATGTTTGCTTGCTGGTGACCTCCAAGGTGGAGCTTGTATTTCTTAATGGGGAATTGTATTTCTTAAAGGGGAAGGGTTGTTTTAAGCTTTTTACACTGCTGTTGGGAGGAAATACTTCCCTGGAAACACTGAATAATGAAGCAGAGCTGCGGAAAGCTTTTTAATGACAAGGAACCAAGATGAGGCTTCTTGGCTAGCTAGAAAGATTGATAATCAAACATGAGTTTACATACCCTTTCTGAGTTTTGGTCTAAAACTGGTTTTTGATGAAGTTTAATTCTGTCCTTGGTGACATTTAATCTTTTAATCCTATTTATTGATGGAAAAATTTTCCCTGTTTAGCTTTGTTTGGAAGGAAAAAGGTTTCTCTCTGTTCCTGAAAAGAAACTGGGTTGAGAAATTTGGGTAGTTCCTGTGTCTATTTGTTCTGGTAACTGGTTTAACAAGCAACAGCTACTGTTATGATTTAATTATTTGTATTGCATTTAAATTTTTTTCCTGCCTCATGGTTTCTTTTTCTGTCTGGGGAGGGGGTTTTCCTTCACTGCTTTAGTGGTACCTGGCATTGTCTTTCTAGTGTATACTTCCAAGAGGCAGGATGCAAGTTTGGCACTGATTTTTTACTGCCTTTCCTTAAATCTGGATGGTTTCCTTTGGATATCTTGTGAGGTGAGTGAGACCAGCTGGTATCTTTAAATGGTGCAAATGGATCTAAGGATTGCTTTTCCTGTGTGTGCTCTTTCTGGAGAGCTTAAATGACCTCTCTGCTAAAGGGTTTCACTTTATGAGCAAGAGTTGGCTGCTGATAGTTAGCATTGCATTTGAACTATTTTAATTCCTCAAGGTGTTCTGGCACCCTGCCTGATTTGTAACTCCGGCTTGCAGGTATTTTTAATTTAATGATTGGTATTTAGGGCAGCTTTTTGCAAGCAAAGAAGCTTTTTGTAGTTTTGTATAGGTATTCCTTGACTTACAACAATTTATTTAGTGACCATTCAAAGTTACAATGGCACTGAAAAAAGTGACTTGTGACCGTTTTCCACACTTACGACCATTGCAGCATCCCCACTGTCATGAGAGGCCAGGTGAGGAGAAACACTGCTTGATGTGAGTGACGTTGAGTTGGCTACACCCATCCAATCATATGACCACCAAACCACACCCACCAACTAAACCACACTCACAGAACCAGTTGTTAAAAAATTTGAATCCCACCCCTGCTAAGATGGGACTAGAAATCAGGGTCTCTGAATTTCTAGCTTAGTGCCTTAATCACTACACAAAGCGAGCTCTCTAGTCAGAAGGGTTGATCACAAGAAATCCTGTTTTCAGGGCAAGTGCAATCTATAATTTCAACTTCATTTTACCTTGCAGCAGCTTTGGCACCATAAAAGGAACAGAGGAATTCACTCATTTCAACCTTTTGCTTCAGTTCATTATCTTCAATTGATGTACCTAAGCTCTTTATTCAACCTGAAGATAGATGTTCTGTTTGGAAAACAAGCAAGCTGGAATCAGGTGGTGGAACCAACAATATGATGACATTTGTAAAATGTGACACTGACATCATTTATTACAAGAATGCCATAGAAATTTTGCCAAAGGTGAGGTTTACAATTTAATAATTGCAAATTAATGGCATGCTTAATGAACAGTATGGGAAAAATCATTCCCACATGTACTGCACAATTCAAGAGTGCAGGAAACAGGGCAGAAGATATAAACTTTGTCATTTCAATTGAAAGCTGCTTAGCTGGACTCTGACTTGCACCTAGAACAGAGACTTTAGGTAGAGGGCAATGCCAAATGAATAAAATCAGACTGATCAAAGTCCTGCTCCTTCAGTGGCCATTTTGCCTTAACAATTTCACTGATGTGACAGAGCCAAAGGGGAATAGAATATGTCTTTGTCATGATGAATCTTTTCAGCCAGATCCTCTGTAGTTTTAGTAACCACCAGATCAAGCCCTGTATTTATTCACAACAGAAACAACAATGCATAAAATCTGCCACATAGTCAGAACTATATGTACATGTAAAGGTCCTATATAGATAGTGACATAAAGCCATTTTTCACACTCCTGACCATTGTAGCATCCCCATGGTCACATGATCAAAATTCAGACACTTGGGAACTAACTCCTATTTATGACTGTTGCCATGTGCCAGGGTTATGGGATCACTTTTTGCAACCTTCTGACAAGTAAAACCAATGGAGAAGCCAGATTCACTTAACAACTGTGTTACTAAATTAACAATGGTGTTGATTCACTTAACAACTGTGACAAGAAGAGTTGTAAAATGGAGCAAAATTCACTTAACCTATATCTCATTTAGCACCAAAAATGTTGGCCTCTATTGTGATCGTAAGTCAAGGACTACCTGTAGTTTGAAGGAGCAACGTGCAGGGATTGGCAGACTGGAGTATTTCATGTTTTTCATGATGCACTTTATCTTGTTGATCAAAAATTGATAACATCCTTGCATTAAGGACTGACTTTCAATTCTTTTCACCTCTGTGGAACTACAGAACTATTATGACATCACTTGAACTGGTGGGCTCACATTTTTCGGCTCATGTTCAAGATTTAAGAAAGTTCTTTGACCCTCCTTTTGGGAACTTTTCAGAATTGGATATCAAGGAGCAAAATGGCTGTATTAATTTTCAAGGCTCACAGATCTCTTGCTTTGCTGCCAAAATCTACCCAATAGCCAAATGATGCAATTCTAAGGCTGCTCTGGGGATTCTCAAATACCATGGAGACACAAAAGAGGTTGGATCTGTCTTAGGAATATGGTTTAGTCCATCATTGCCTTTTAACATAGGTTACAAGCTAATTTGTGAAGCAGTCCAGAAAAACAGATAGAGATGTACATCTTAGGTTGGAAAAGTGCCTCAGTTTTCTTGTATTTGCATGCTATAAAATGAGCAGCTGCTGCTAAAGATTTATCACATCTATGCCTACTCAGAGTCATTCAGCTCATGCAAGTTCATATCTAGCAAAAGCCTATATGTCTCATTTGATTGGTCAATTTCTCCTCAGGAAGGGGAGAGAATGAGTCAAATCATCAAAATTTAAACAGCATTACATTATTTTAGCAATTGAAATAGAAATAGTGCAATTTGATCTGTCTCTCTTCAATAATAAATTTCCACTGAATTCAGTGAGGTTCATTCTAGGTAAATATTGAATATGGATCTGCAGCCTTCCTTCTGTGATTTTGTTCTGAGAGAGGCTTATAAATTTAGAGATCATATAAAATCTATCTCAGACAGAATATGCTATAATACAATCCCATTTGCTGAAGTTGGGGTGGGGGGACTCAATGGTTAGCAATTTGCCTTCAAATACACTCATGTAAAATATCCACAATCATTCTTCTTATTGGGTAATGTTTGATTTAGCCATCATGATGTCATCTGCCATTCCATTGCATACATACCATGTTTCTCCAAACAATACGGCCTCCCTCAATGGGAAATCCCAGCATGTTTTATTGGCATGAAATGAAATTAAGCCCCTCCCCCCAAATTAAGGCCTATAATAAAGCATGTGAAATGGGGGGGAATGGCGGGGGGGGGGCTTGCCATTAGGAAGTACTTTTGTTGCACACCTAGATATGGTGCTGCCTGTGTTGACCTCGGCATTGGTGGGGCACTTCGAATCAGGAGACCTTCCACCACCATTGCTTTCCCTTCTCCCCATGCTGTTGCGGTGTTTGGCGCAACCACGCGCAGCTGGCCAGGGCTCCTCCCTGCAACTGGAGCCCAGCGGAGACACTCGGATTCAGGTGCTCCTGTCGCCGCCTTCCCAAGCATCGTTCAAAGGCAAAGCCCAGTCTTTTAAAAACAATGCCCTACTATTGGTATGACAAAGCCTCTCCTGCCTGAGAGGGCAGCCCAACCCCACATGGGGAGGTAGATCTCCTCGGGACGCAGCGCAGGATCAGCCCACCCCAGGAGAAGTGCCCAGCCACCATCCCTGCCTGGCGACGGGCAGAGCATGAAGAGCTTTGCCTGGGGCGCCCAGTGCAGCTGACGGGTGGGCCTTCCTGCTCAGTGGTGCAGCTCTGGCCAAGGCAACGAGCACCTCCTCACAGGGCCCTCCGCTCATCCTGCCAGGGCCACGCCAGAGCCAGGTGGGCTGGACAGAGCCAAAAAAGTGAGCCGCGGGTACACGCCCTCCTGCCAAGCGAAAGAACTGGGCCAACCCGAGCTTGGCTTCCCAACTCCCTCCAGCCTGACCCCAAAGGGGCCACCAGGAGAGGCCGCCCGAGGCAGTGATAGCTGCCACCCATCCGTGGACAGGGAGGTAAGGCGATGGCCTGCGACGCGTCCTCCTCCAAGCTGAGCCCTGCTGAGTAAGCGCCTCTGCCCAATGCCCATGCTGATGCAGCATTTGGAGCTGTCGGCATGTTTGGAGATGCGTGGGGATGGGCTGGGCGAGGAGTGGAAAGGACGGGCAGCTTCAGGCTCTCTCCGTTGGATCTGCTGGCCAGGGAAGAGGTGCTGCCATTGCCTCTCCTCCCTGTCTGTGGATGGGTGGGCACTGCCACTGCCTCGGGCGGCCTCTCCCAGTGGTCCCTTCGGGGTCAGGCTGGAGAGACTTGGGAAGCCAAGCTCGGGTCGGCCCAGCTCTTTCACTTGGCAGGCAGGCGCGCACCCACAGCTCGCTTTCCTGGCTCTGCCCAGCCCGCCCATCAGCTGCACTGGGTGCCCCAGGCAAAGCTCTTCACGCTCTGCCCGGTGCCAGGCAGGGATGGTGGCTGGGCACTTCTCCCGGGGTGGGCTGATCCTGCACTGTGGCCCCGGGGGATTCACCTCCCCACATGGAGTTGGGCTGCCCTCTCAGGCAGGGGAGGTTTTGTTGTACCGGTAGTAGGGTGTCGTTTTTAAAAGAATAGGCTTTGCCTTCGAACAATGCCCGGGAAGGCGGTGACAGGACCGCCTGAAGCCAAGTGTCTCCGCTGGGCTCCGGTTGCAGGAAGGATCCCTGGCTGGCTGTGTGTGGCTGCACCAAATGCCCATGGCTGTGCCAAATGCCGCAAGGCTGCACCAAACGTCGTGGCATTGCTCCAAATGCCGCGGCAGCATGGGGAGAAGGGAAAGCAACAGTGGCGGAAGGTATTTACAATTTTTTGAAAAAAAATATTAAAATATAACTTTTACATAATTAAAATTAAACAAAAACAGATCTAGAAGAGAGATATATAAAAAGCTAAAAGAAAAAAATGCTTGGAACTGAGATAAAGAAAACTGCTAAGATTTTTTTTAATCTGACTGGCAACAGATTTTTAATTATTTTTGCATTTTGTTTGTTGAATATAATCTCTCTCTGTCTTATTTTAATCCAACCCACTTTCCCTCCAAATGTTTTATTTTTCAAATTGCACCTCCTTTTTAATTGGAGCTTTTAGTCCAGAAATAATGAATAACCTCCATTCACTCTTGTAAGTTTATATTATGGGAAATAATAGTATAAAATATTTCAAGGTCTCTGAGGCTTCAGAGAAGATTCCAAATGGTCATCAAATGGCTTCCTCTTTGAAGTGTTTGAAGCAACAGAACTGACTTACTCTCAATAACATTCCACCCACCCACCATCTTGAAGTATGGATCAGTCTTCAATAAATTGCATGCAAACACTCAACATGGCAGGGGAAGGGGGGATATTAGAGAGAATAAGTCAATTATATTACTTCAAACACTCCAAATGGAAGCCATTTGATAACCTTTTGGAATTGTCCCTGATGCCTCAGAGGCCCTGATCTGTACACAACTACGACAGGAGCCCTCTTCATCTCTGAGGTATCTCTCAGAAATGGTATTCCTGTATTTGCTTTATGTAATGTTTTTGGCATCCCAATGCAGTATCAAGGATGTTTATAAGGCAATCTAGGATCATGCATCAATACATAATTTACAGAAGAGATGACATTACTTTCATAAAAGCACCTTGGGGAAAAAACAAAATATGGAGAGAAATGTATGAGCAGGGGGAAAAAATATGCCTAAATGAAGAATGGAAAACAATGCATTTGGAGCTGCCCAGAGTTGCTTATAAGATTGGAAACTATATATACATGTTCTAAATAAACAAATATCCCAAACATTGATGAGCCCTACTGTAAGTTTTAAAATTATGTCTACCAGATGCTATTATGTTTGTTCATTTAAACTAAAATGATGGTCCTCAAACAGGAGAGACAAATGTAGAAAAATGATACTGTTTATGTGAAAATCATGAAAGTAAATTAAAATTCTTGTATACAGCAATTAGAAACGAATCTCCACCCGTGGCCAAGAATGCCAGAATTGGAGGGTCACAGCCAAAAAGATAACAGTCAAAGACTGCTGACTTGCAGTATTTAATGAGGGAAACAGAACCAAAGTAGGACTCTGGAGACTTGAAGGCCAGTCTTTTTTTCTGTATGGAAAATTTGTTATATAGCCATGTGGTAGCAATGCTTCCTTAAACATGCTTAAAACAACACACAGAATAAAATGATAATTTATTCTTATTTGGCATGATCAATAGAAAAATCTGGCATTCCAAAGTACTATTAACTGACTCAAAGGAACTCAATATTATTAAGGCTAATTGCCTGGTCATGATTACTGGTGCTCCAAACCAATATGATTATTAACAGTCATGTTCGGTACCATAAAAGTTATGAGGAATAAATGAAAACTCAGTATAGGCAGAATGCTATCATTGAAAGTCTGATTAGCTGCAAGAAGGAGGTGCCTCTATTAATATGACAAAAGCAGCAACAAGATCATATTTTTTGCGATGTGTTACCACCACTGGGACAAGGTATTATAAATACAAGTCTATTGGCCAGTACTGCATGCTAACTATCAGATTGCTTTCAAAATGATAATAATGCTAATTCTTTCTCATGCAGCTTGAATGGCAGACAAGTGAAAAGGGAAGTAAAATTTCCTTGATCTTTCAGATAATATAAAACTTAACTGTGAATAAAATCAATTGGCTAATTTCTTATTATATAGTTCGCCTCTTTGTGTTCAAAGTAGAGAGTGACAATAGGAGCCCCATATTGGCCTGCTGGAAAATCTACCATCACAAGATTCCAATTAGTATAAAATTGTCCAGAAAGACAATAAATTAAAACTTGGAAGGCTGTCCATATTTTGATCTTAAAAAGTAAAACAAATGTAAAAAACAATCTGACATCTGTTCAAAATGCTAGAAGAACATTTTTGTATTTGATATTACAGTAGGTTCAGGGGTGGGATACTACCAGTTTGCTCTTATTCTCTAGAACTGGTTGTTAACATTCTAAGCAGTTTGGAGAACCAGTTGTTAGAAGAAACGACTGGCCGAATCCTGTAAGGAAGGCAGGAAGGAAACATTCTGGTGTTGCTTATGGAAACTGAGTCTCCGTTAAATCTTATTACATTCTTGGCAGGACTAGACTTCCTGTCTCAGGAACTTCTCTGGAGTTTTTTTTCTTCCTTTGCTGGTACTTTGCTTGTGTGGAGTGACCATGCAAAGTTACAATGGCACTGAAAAAAGTGACTTACCGTATATACTCGCATATAAGCCGCTCTCGCATATAAGCCGACCCTTAAAAAACTGCCCCAAAATGAGGAATTTTGCAAAAACTCACATATAAGCCGACCCCCAAATACCATGNCCCCCAAATACCATGGTGTTCAACCCCTGATCTCACCGTCAAGGCTCACCGTCAGAAAGATTCTGGGAGGACAGGGATTTGGGCACGACTTCCCTGAACAGAAGAAGTGAAGCCCAGAGGGAAAAGGAGGCAGGGCAAAAGTTGCAGCTCATCGTCCATCCAGGGAGAAAAATGGCCGATTTTCGCACGCGTTTTCCTTGACGCGAGGGCTGCTAAGGGCCAGCTGACAGGGAATGCGAGAGCCAAGACTCTCATCATGGGAAGCCGCCATGCTAAGTTGCTGCTCCGGTGCAAATCGAGGCACGGCCACCAATAAATCAGATTTATTCGTGTATAAGCCGACCCCCAAATTTGGAAAAAAAAAAAGCATTCTAAAGTCAGCTTATATGCGAGTATATATGGTATGACCCTTTTTCACACTCACAACTGTTGCAGCATCCCCACAGTCATGTGAGAGGCCAGGTGAGGAGATGCGTGCCTCGATGTGAGTGATATTGAGTTGGCCACACCCAGCCAATAATATGATCGCCAAGCCAAACCACCAACTAAGCCACGCCTACCGAACCAGTTGTTAAAAAAATGTGAATCCCACCCCTGAGTAGGTTAGCTTCCTACTTACTCAACCTTCCAGCCAGGCAGTGTCTGAATATGAATACATATTCAGATGGGCAAGTTTTGGTGGTGGGTTTTTTTGTTTTTTTGGGGGCATACAGACAAAGACAGATTTCACCCTGCTGTCACTTCTGGAGAAGAAAAAGGTCTCTTTTTTAAAAAAGACAAAGGCAGAACACTGGGAAAATGGAAGAAGAGGCTTCTGTTCCTGAATGGGCAAAAAAGACTGATCAAAGACTGGAATTACATCAGAAACTGGAGGAGGTTAGGTGAAATAAAAGCATACCACATGGCTTCAGGATTTAGTTGATCTCCAAGGAAAAATTAACTACTCTAGACAGACATTACACACATTTAAATTTCTTTTCTCTGTGTGTGCTAGAGGGATAATTTCACATAATCCCTTTTCTCTGCATTGGTAGTTCATATAAATGAAAACCATTATTTTCCAGAGTTCCCTACTAGTTATACTAAACTATCTGTGGTCTAACAAGATATTAACCTCTTATGAGGTTATTTTTTAAAGGGCGGGTAGCAGGGTTGAAACCAATAGTCTTGATGTCATAGTATAAGGCTGGGAGGTTGTTGTTTTATTAAATTTTGTTTTTGAAAGAATAGAGGTAGGTTGTATTGTAGATGTTTTCATTTTTTTTAAACAAAACCTTTTTAATCATGAGAAGAATAGTTTAGATTGTAAACTTTCTAACTCTCTCACAATCTTAATTATGCCCAGTCATCCTGGACATAAACTGTTTCAACTTCTCCTCTCAGGTCACCACTATGGGGCACTGTATGCCAAAACAACTAGACATAAATATTGTTTTTTCCCATGTCCCATCTCTCTGCTGAATATCTAATTCCCATGGCACTGTCTTAGGCCTAAAGATGTAGTAGGCTATATTGATATTATCCTTCTTATCTTCTCATATTTCTCATCTTCTCATTTCTCATCTTTTCTCATCTTCTTATCATTCCTACTATCTTTTCCTGTTTGTATATTACAATTTATCACTTATTGTTTGCATCTTATGATTAATGATTGTAATGATGATCTATGACCTATCACTCGTTCTTTGTATGCACACTGAAAGTTTGTGCACTAGAGACATATTCCTTTTGTTTCCACATTTGACCAATAAAGAAATCTAATCTAATCTAATCTAATCTAATCTAATCTAATCTAATCTAATCTAATCTAATCTAATCTAATCTAATCTAATCCAGCAAGGGCCAGGTGAGGTATTCTTGGGAAGATAAGTGATACCGTATTTTTCGGACTATAAGATGCACTTTTTTTTCACAAAAAAGTGGATGGAAATGTCTGTGCATCTTATAGAGCAAATACGGGCCTGTTTTTGGTCTCCCAAATCCTCTGCATGTCCCATTTTTGTCCTCCCTTGCCCCCCCAAAACACTCTGCAGGCCAAAAATGGGCTTGCTATTGGCCTCCAGAGTGTTTCTGGACTCCGGGAGGGCAAAAACAGGACTGCTGAGATCTCCGGAGGCCAAAATGGGCCCATTAGAATGCTTCTGGGAACTGGGGAGGCTGAAAATGGGATGCATGGAGGCCAAAAACTAATTTTGTTCTTGTTTTCCTTTTCTAAACCTAGATGTGCCTTATGGTCCCCTGCATCTTATAGTCCGAAAAATATGGTAACTGAAGTAACTATCAAAATGACATCAGATAGGAAGTGTAGAACTAATGTCTTTTTTTAAACCAAAGTTTTAAACTTCCAGGTTTTCTCCATAAAAGCCCAGCAGTATCACTACTGAATTTTTTATTTATTAAATGTATATTCTCTGCCGCCGCCCTCAGGAGCTCCAAGTGGTATATATGTTCAATGCCTGCTTTAGCATAAGGCTCAGGATACTATGGCCTAGGATATCAAAGATTCAGGAGTGGCAATGCTGTCCCTCCTTCTGAAAGTAAAACTTTTTCTAAAAATAGAAATCTTTGCATCAGCAGCAGGTGGCATTAACAGTAAATGTGGCCTTAGAGGTTCATATATCCTTTAGCTCGCACCACATAGTTCTTCCATCCTCAAAGTATGAATTTTCTTCAATCCTGTAATCCGACAACAATCCTGTAATAGTTTGGGCTGAGAGAAGGGCTATCTCAAAGACACTTGGTGGACTTCCATGGTTGAGGATTACTTCCCATCATGACTCAGAGGGGAGCATTCAAATGTAAAAAAAACCCGCTACATAGACTATTAGACAAATCAGCCACCTGGACCTGGGAACGACGTGAAGAGACAGCATTCCAGTGGATAAAAGACCTCATCACCTCCGACTCGGTATTGATGCAATACAGCGAGACATTACCTGCAACGCATCACCGTTTGGCATCGGAGCTGTACTTAGCCACGTCCTGCCAGATGGAAGAGAAGCCCCCACCGCCTTTTACTCAAAGACTCTTTCAAAAACTGAATGGAACTATAGCCAGTTGGACAGAGAGGCATTGGCGGCAATATCTCGGGCATTAAAACGTTTCCATGAATACCTTTACGGTAGGACTTTTACACTTGTTACTGATCACAAACCCCTTTTAGGAATACTCACAGGAAACAGAACCACCCCAAACATACTATCTCCGAGGATTACAAGGTGGTCCGAGTTTCTGGCGGCATACAACTATAGACTGATCCATCGACCAGTAAAAAACATTTCTCCACTCTGATGCCTTGTGAAACTGTGAGAAAATGCCAAAACTCCTGCCCTGCACCCCCTTCAGCACCTGTCCTGGACTGGGAACACCAAGGCGGCCCTGGTCACGTATACATATAGACTTCACGGGCCAACAAAGCATGGCATTTTCTAATCGTAGTAGATGCTTATTCCAATTGGTTGGAAGTAAGCCTCATGCACTCTACTACCACTGAAGCGGTCATCAACCAAACTGCGAAAACTATTCACCACACACGGGTTGCCGTACGTGCTCGTCTCCGATATGGGCCACAGTTTACACATTACAATTCAAAAAATTC
This sequence comes from Laticauda laticaudata, assembly GCA_004320025.1. NCBI lineage: Eukaryota > Metazoa > Chordata > Lepidosauria > Squamata > Elapidae > Laticauda > Laticauda laticaudata. The sequence continues at coordinate 13,286 of BHFT01033296.1, forward strand.
CTCGCTGAACAGGACATACGACATGCCTTGACAGGCACCAGCCCGACCAGCGACAAACGGAAGGGTGGAACTCATGATTCGGTATACCAAAGAAACATTAGACAAATTAGACACAGGGGACATGCAGGAAAGAATTGAAAAAATGCTCACTATACAGCACATAAACAAATTCCCACTACAAATAAAAGCCCAGCAGAATTACTTATGGGCAGAAAACTACAATCACAATTGAATAGATTACACCCAACATATGCCGCCGAAAAGCCAACACATCCTCCAGCAAGTATCGCAAATTCGAACCAGGAAAATTAGTCTATGCAAAGAACCTCACTGGCCACCATTGTGGGTACTGGTGAGGATAACAGAAATAAACAGGAACCCATCCTATAGACTAGGGACAGATAGATCTACCTGCCACCAACCCATTGACCAGTGTACACTCACAACACGGAAGTCAGCCACCGACACACACCCCCACACGAAGAACAACCACACACACACCACCAAACACATCACACAAAAATATCACCAGACCAACCAGAGAGGGGAGACCCCCAATAACAATAAAGAGGGAACCCTTCGGTAGAAAAGTAACCCCTCTGTAGAAAAAGAAAACACAAAAAATTCACAAATAAAATGCAAGCAAAACAATGACCTACCCGAAAATCTCAGCCGGAGCAAAGGCACAAAGACCTGGATGCTTTGTCAGAAAGGCAGCCGGGCCGAATCTACCAGCCGAGTAGGCTGGTGGAGCGACAATGCTGACTTCTTCCTTCCAGTGGTTTGACAGAGAAAGACAGAGAAACAGCGATCCCATCCGAACCCACTGAGACGACGACACAACTAAACTGCGAGGTCAACGAGGCAACCAAAAGCCCTACCTACACTTACGTGACTATGTATGGTGTAGACCCGTACCAAGAAGGAGGGTGTTCCGTTCCATATTAACATACTCCAAATAGGCTATTCCTATTGGACAAAAATACCCAACGCTGATTGGTTACTTTTCTCAATGCTGATTGGCCAATAATAGCAAGCCTATGATTGGCCAATTCGAGCAGCAGGAAAAACAAGTAGCTGTCATTGGATACTAGCCGCAAGCAGCTTCTCTATAAAAAGAGCTGCCGCAGCTCCTGGTTAAGATGGACTTTCTGCTCTAAATAAAGAGCTGAAGTTATGCTGATCTCTGAGTCTCATTTCCCGCGAACACAACACCTTTGTAGGGGCATTTACTGCAATTCAGCTTCAACTGGATGACCTGAAGTTTTATATTATCTAGTATTATTGTATGATGAGAATGAAACCTCTCTTTGCTTGACACTATTTATCTTTTAGCTTTGATCTTGCCCCAGTCTACTTGCCTTTGTTCCAAGCTCAGATGCTTTCAGATGTGCAACCTTTGCTCTCTGGAGACTTCCTGTAATCCTTTGTTGTTGTTTTTCTGAACTTTTCTTATCTCTTCAACAATCTTCAATCTTGACTCCCCCAAACAGAAAAAGAAATGCCTCATCTTTTCTAAGTGTTCTGAGCCTAAGGGGCATCTCCACAGGATCATTTTTGATGTGTGATGGGTGGAACTACATGCAGTATTCTAAGTATGATTGTGTTATGCTTTTATTTAAAAATTTTTGATCCTGGCAATTTTATTTAGATTCCTTCCTTCTTAATCTTAAAAAAGATTTTGTATTTTTCATAATGGTAATTTCCCTGCTGCACAGAGTGTATTCACTGAATTGCACAGATATCCACTTCTCTGTGTTTCTACTTTTCAACCCCCTTGAAAAAAAAAAGGTTTTGCTTGTGGACAACTTTCATCTTATGCCAAATTCTCTGGGAATGTCTGTGACAGAATTCTTATACTTCTTTAAACATGGCTCATCTTTTCAGATCACTTCTGAACAAATTTAAAAATACAAGTCACAGCACACTTTCCACCATTTGCATTCCTCTGTCACAAGAACATTTTTTCTGCTTGATTCTTTTTCTTCATTAGTTTGTTACTGAACCATAAGAGGGCCCTGACTTTCATCCAATGACTATTAAATGTTTCTTTCTTTTTTAAAAATGATTTTTACAAATTCATTAATTAAATTATTAAAACATTGGACATGGTGTGATCATCCTGACATTCCTTTTTGTCATACATGTTATCATACTTAATACATATTTTATATACATTTATGCATTTATACATTTGTACAATTCATTTTTATCCATAATTACCCATTCCACAGATCCTATTTTTTATTCTGAGCCCTTCCTTTCTTTTCCCACTATTGGTAACATTTGTTCCATATTTTGTAGTATTTTGTGTCTTCTTATTTTTTAATTCCAGAGTGAATCTATCCAGAGGTGATATTCAGCAGGTTCTGACCAGTTCTGGAGAACCGGTAGTGGAAATTTTGAGTAGTTCAGAGAACTGGCAAATATCACCTGGAGATTTTACAGTATCCTTCCCCTGCCATGCCCACCAGGCCATGCCCACAGAACCAGTAGTAAAAAAAATTGAATCTCACCACTGAATCTATCCATTTTAGCACATATCAATATCTTCATCACCTCACCTTCATTGGGAATTTCTCTATCTTTCCATTTTGGGGCAAAAATCATTCTTACTGCTGTGACAAGTAAATCTCCTCTTTGCTATATCTTTCTGTCATAATGTTAAGTAAAAATAATTCTGGCTTATACTCCATTTTCTGTCCTGTCATCTCTTCTAACCATATCTGGCTCTTATCTTTTCTGATAACTTCTAATTGCTTTTGCTTTTCATTCATTTGACAAGGATTACAAGTATCTTCCTCCTTGTCTTCCTTTTTCTTCTTCGTTAGAAGACTTGAAGATATGAAAGTAGAATGATTGATTGCAACCATATTGTAATTAAAAACAACTATTTGTAGAAGCAATTATTAATGAAAGGCTGTATGCTCTTGTTTCATCAGAAATGGGACTGAAAAATTATGTAGTACCAAATTGCTAACACCAGATGATATAATTTATCTTGGTCACCTTCATCCAGAAAGGTGGCGTTAACATTTCATTTGACCTCTGCAAGTGTTATGAGAGAAGAAATTTGAAAATAGCATTCACAGTATGTCTTATATTTCTGAAAATGTGCCTAATACTTTTTTTTAACACAAATTAAAGCTCTTCTATCTTTTGCGTGATCAGTAGTGAAAGCAATGTAGATTATATTAAAAGTGAATAATTAGGCTATGGGTCAATGCATAGATACTCATTTTTGGCTAGTGGTGTTAGGCAGCTTTAGGGGTTTTAGCAAACTGACCAATCTTGTGATCTGAAGTTGTGTCAACTTCAATAAAATCTGCAAGTCAGGGTTAGTTTGAAACTTTGAGTTTAGTCCAGTTTAATTAGAAGAATTAGTAAAATGTGACAGAAAATGATCTTAATGATTTTTGTACTTTTTGTATAATTTTGTGATATAGTATAATAGAAATTATTTTTCTCTATTGTTGAAAATACTGATAAATCATGAATAATTTGGCCTTCATATCTTATAGAAGCATTATTTTGTTCAGGTACCTCTCATGCATTACTTTAGTTCAAATTCTGTAGAAAATCTGGCCTCAATATTTATTTTTTAAAAACGAGATTGTCTTATTGTCATAAGAATTTTTTGCCCATGGAAGACCATTCCATTTGGGTTAGAACAAAGGCAGTATTCAACAGATTCTGACCTGGAGAACCGGTAGCAGAAATTTTGAGTAGTTTGGAGAACCGGCAAATACACCTCTGACTGGAGATTTTACAGTATCCTTCCTCTGCCATGCCCATCAAGCCACGCCCACAGTACCAATAGTAAAAAAAAGTTGAACCCCACCACTGGTTAGAGATCTGTTGCTGTGAAGAATGCAGGTGGTTCTTGTCCTAGCTTCCTAGAGCTTTTGAGATTATCTGAATGTCTTATGAGGACTTATTAATGAAATACCCACAGAAATTTTGAATGTAGAAGTGTAGAGTTAAAACACACGGACATGTGTGTACAACAATTAGCTTTAAAATAAGAATTTTTTTCTTAATTCTCTGTCTCCAGCATCTTTTAAAGTTACAGGTATTCATGCTTAGTGACCACAGCTGGCAGTGGCAATTCCATTGCTAAGTTCTATGGTTGCTAAGCAGAAATTCATATGATTATGATTGAGTTATATCACTTCCCATTTGTTCATTAAGAGCATCATCACAATTAGGTGACCAGATTTTCAATTTTACTATCGTGTTCCATTACCTCTGCTTATTGTAACATATTACGCCGACAGATAAAGGCAGAATGCACCAATTACACTGCAAGCAAGAGGAAAATCTTCAATGCACAAAACCCACCCATGCCTTCTATAACTTTGTAAACCCCAAACTTTAAAGACTCAAAAACCATCCCACCCCTAAAAGGACCTAATGGGAAAGACTATAGTGATGAAGCCATTAAGACAAACCTCTTCAACATGTTCAGTCTTTGTAAACAGTAATGGCTCATGCCCCACATTTCCTAATCATACAACAATTAACTGCAATGATCTGCAAATTGACTTTAATGAAGATAATGTAGAAAATGCATTAGCTCACCTAAAACAATCCTTATCTATTGGCCCTGAGGCTTATGTGCATATTTCTTTAAAAAGCTCTTCACTACCATAGCAGAACCCCTAAGCATAATATATGAGATATCATTCAGAACTAGCTCCTTACCAAACCTATGATCTTTAGCAATGGTCATCCCTGTCTTCAGAAAAGGTGAACTCTGCCTGGTTGAAAACTACAGACCAATCTTATTGTGTTGTGTCACGTGCAAAGTTATGGAATCAATTATTAATCAGTGCATTACCTTCCACCTTGGGTCAAACAACTTACTTTCCAATAAACAATTTTGATTCAGAAAAAAATTGTCCTATAATTTGCAACTTCTACATTGCAAAAACATATGGACTACGCTACTTGACCAGGGCAAAGCAATAGATGTAGACTTCTGCAAAGCCTTTGACTCAGTGGTCCATGACAAACTACTATTAAAATTAAATTTTTACAGCATTTCTAGATCCCTTCACAAGTGAATTACTGCCTTGCTGTCAAACAGGCAACCAATAGTAAAAATAGAAAATGCCCTATCAAACCCTGCACTAGTTAATAGCGGTGTCCACCAAGGGACCGTTTTAGAACCCACACTCTTCACACTCTGTATAAATGACCTTTGCGATCACTTTATAAGCAACTGCATCCTCTTCAATGATGACATAAAACTATTCAACATCACCGACAATGCTACCATCGTTCAAAACTACCTTGATTATGTGTCTGAATGGTCTATCAGTTGGCAGCTCCAAATCTTGACCAATAAATGCTCTGTCCTACACATTGGTAAAAAAAAATATCAATACACCAAATACAAGCTAGGTGGATATGACCTTGTTGATGACCCTTACTCTGTTAAGGACCTTGGAGTTCTCATACCAAATGACCTAAGTGCCAAAACTCACTGCAATAGTATTGCCAAAAAGGCTTTAAGAGTTGTTAATCTAATTTTACGAAGCTTCTCCTCTGGTAATACTGATTTGCAAACTGGGGCATTCAAAACCTTTACTAGACCAATACTTGAATACAGCTCTGCTGTCTGGAATCTGCACTGTATAATTGTAAATACAGTTGAGTGAGTCCAGAAGTATTTTACCAGAAGAGTACGACATTCCTCTATTTGCAACAGAATACCCTACACTACAAGACTTGAGATTCTAGGCTTAGACAACCTTGAACTATGCCGACTAAGATTGGACTTAAGCATAGTACATAAAATCATTTGTTACAATGTCTTACCAGTTAATGAATATTTCAGCTTTAATCATAACAACACAAGAGGACACAACAGATATAAACTAAATGTAAACCACTCCAAACTTGATTGCAGGAAGTACAATTTCAGCAACAGAGTGGTCAATGTCTGGAACTCACTACCTGATTCTGTTGTTACCTGCTCAAACCCCCACTCCTTTACCCTCAAACTAACCTCTATTAACCTCACCCCATTCCTAAGAGGTCTGTAAGAGGCGTGCATAAGCACACAATCATGCCTACTGTCCCTGTCCTATTGTCCCCAATTATTAGTTCCTATTTCTTATATTTAAACTTATGTTTATTCTTATTTCTATTATTTTGCAAGTATTTGACAAAATAAATAAAATATTTGTGAAATCATAAATGTACATTGGTTGCAACATAACCAAATACTGTTCACATTACTGCAATGGTTTTAAGTGCAAGGAGCTGGATTTTTTTTACAGCATTGTAATTTCAAACTTTCACTAAATGAGCCAGTTGACAAGAGAAGAAAATATCTATCTATCTATCTATCCATCCATCATCTATCCATCTATCATTTATTGACCTATATCAATCATCTATGTATCTATATATCTATCATCTATCTCCTATCTATCATCTATCTGTCATCCCTCTCTCTTTCTCATACACACACACACACACACACACACACACACACACACACCCATCTCTTATCTATCATTTACTATTGTAAGATTTTTCAAGTGCAGCTCAGAATCTGATGAATCCAGTGAAACTCTGAACACGAGGCTACTGATAATCAGTTTTATTTTGGGCCAAAAAGCAAAAACTGGGCGACCTTTTTGTCTCCCACCTTAAAGAAAGCAGGCATGCACGCTAACTAACTTGTTTTTCTCTATAGTCCATACACAATGGAAAGATTGTCATTGCTATAGAAACATTATTTCATATCGTGCAAAGCTCATGAAATTTTTTCAGTACTTCTGCAAACAAAGGAACCTTAGATTGGAAATAAATACATTTTAGTCCAGAGCTTTGTTTCTCACATAAAGAAAACACATTTTAAGTTACTTGCAGCAAACAGGCAAATTTTGCATTTCACAAAAGGTTACTTTGCTAGGCTAAGCTTGGCAATTTGCCTGGAAACTTTATCTTTGCAGTTAGCACATTACAAAAGAGCCCAGCCCAGCCCAGCCTAGCCCAGCAGGGAATCAAGGATTGAGCTAGACACACACTGTTTCATTATCATCTATCTATCTTATATCATCTCTCTTTCTCTCTCATCTATTTATCTATCTATCTTAGGAATGTAAGAGTTCAAGAATGTGATGACATAACAGTGATCATTGTACTTATCTTGGGAATAGGTTTGGGCTTCAAAATTTGGCAAAAAAAATGTGTATGCCTGTGTTTATTACTTTTCCTCCAAGCTAGCTACTTTTCCCTGGGCTCTTTTAAAAAATGTGCATGCAATAAGTTCAATATTGCTTGATTTTATTGTCTTTATAGTCTCTTGAGATAGAAGTGTTGCAAACTTCCATTTCTAATGTGATAGCATTCTTGATAAAAATAGCTCGAGAAGACACTAGGGATCATGGTAACTATTGACCTTGCTAAGGGGCGTAGTTGCCTCTCCAAAGGAGCCAATGATTTAGGCTAGTCTGCCAAAAAATAAAACACTATGACCAAAATGGACAGCTTAAGGTGGTATATGAGGAAAAAAAGTAAATTTGTCTGCATTAGGAGGAAAGGACTATTTTAATTAATTAATTAAACCATTTATTATTTATTAGAGCCATCCAATTCCAGTGGTCTCTAAATGGTGTACAAACACCCTGCCCTCTAATCCTAAAATAACAAATAAAATTTGATATTAATAATAATTGTGTTATTAATAATAACACAAATCAAACAGAACAAAACATTCTCCTTAAAAATAAGAAAACATAAACCCCAGTACACAAGTGATATCATTTTTTCCTTCCCTGTAAAAATGGCTATGATCTGTTCTGGATGGGTGACTGAGCAGTGTGAATAAGCCCATATTTGCTAGTTAATAAAGATACATTTGCATGTAAAAAGAAATTAAAAGTGACTCTTGAAAATCTCATAATTGTTATGCACATGGCAAGTGATCATGGGAGAATGATGTAAATAAGCATCCATAGGGACAGGACAAAGGATATAATATGCATACTGATATTACAGTGTAAAACTGTCAGTAATGTGTCTGATGTTGCGATCATGTATGACTTGGATTTCCTTATGATGTTGCATTGCATGCTTCATCATGGTTTTCATCATCATAGTCTGAACCAGATGCTTATGGATGTGTGACAAGATTACATTCAGTTTGTCATTCAGTTTGTTGGAGTTTGGAGCTTTTTGAAAGGAAAATGAGTCATAGTGGCACAGTGGTTAGAATGCAGTATTGCAGGCTAATTCTGCCCACTGTCAGCAATCCGATCCTGATCAGCTCATAGCTAACTCACTCTCCCATCTTTCCAAGGTTGGTAAAATGAGGATCCAGATTGTTGAGGGCAATAGCCTGACTCTGCAAACCACATAGTGTAAAGCACTTGTGAAGTGGTATATAAGTATAAGTGCTATTGTTATTGCTATTGCTAAAATGTAATGTGTGCAATTGATAGTAGTATCAGTGATATTGCAAACAAAAGCAAGACTGCAAATTTTATTTTTATTTTGGGCCATAGTCATTCTTTCTTACAACAGATGTTGGTGTTCAGGTAGGATGGTATTTGGCTGCCAACATATTAGTGTTTTTCCTGAATTTCAAAGAAGGCTCTCTGGAAGACACTGTTCATAAGTCTCTTGAGTATTATCTATATCCATGGTGGCAAACCTATGCCACAAATGCCGGAAGTGGCATCATGCATAGCTATTTCTCCGGGCATGCCAGCCATCACCTGTTGCTCTTCCGGATTCTGGCACATATATGTGCACTGGCCAGCTGGTCTTTGCATGCACATGTGCACCAGCCAGCTGGTCTTCATGCATATGGGAGACCAGAAATCAGAAGAGCAGCAGACTGGAGCACATGCATGTGCTGGCCAGCTGGTCTTTGTATGCACAGGAGAACTGGAAACTGGAAGAGCAGATTCCCGGAGTGCATGCATGTGCTGGCCAGCTGGTTTATGTGCGCATGCATGTTAGAAACAGGAAGACCAGGTGGCCGGCGTGCATGCATGTGCTGGTAAGCTAAGCTTCTGATTTCTGGCACTCCTGTGTGCACACGTCGGGGAACTGCTCTTTTGGTTTCTGACACACACGCACATGCATGCTCCCATTTTGGCACTTAGTGCCAAAAAGGTTAGCCACCACTGACCCATACCATACATGCGCTGAGGGGTTATAAGCCTGACAAAATGGTATTATATTGCTGAAGGAAAGCAAGGGATTATTTGATTTATATTCTCCTTTTTACTCAAAAATGGCACTCAACTTGTAATTCCTTGATCTGTCTTTTACTTTACCAAGGTTACTTTTCTTTTCTAATGTGTCTCCAGTTTCTCAGATTTCTGCCCTTGAGAATTTTGCCAATCAAAAAACAGTGGCTAATAAAAAGAATGATTGCTGGAATTGGATGTCTAGTTTAATGAAAGAAGGACTAGGGGTGACATGATAGTAGAGTTCCAATATCTAAGAGGCTGCCACAAAAAATGGGGAGGTCAACCTATGTTCTAAAGCACCAGAAAGTGAGACAAGAAACAATGGATTGAAACTAATCAAGGAGAGAAGCAACCTAGAACTAAGAAGAAATTTCCTGATAATTAGAACAATTAATTAGTAGAACAACTTACCTTCAGAAGTTGTGGGCACTCCATCACTCTGGAGGTTTTTAAGAAGAGATTGGACAACCATTTATCTAAAATGATATAGGGTTTCCTGCCTGAGTGGGGGGTTGGACTAGAAGACCTCTAAGGTCCCTTCCAACTCCATTATTCTGTTATATCAAGATATACAGATGGACACTTTTAGTTAAAAAGCAAGCATGCTGTTCCAAAAGCATTTTTACAAAATTTAAGTAATGCAAATGTGAGCTATTAGATGATGGAGGAAAAAATAGCCGACTAATAATGTGAAGCCAAGTTAACACCAAATGCTGGACAAGTAAATCCATTTTCCCACATTCACATTACAAAAGGTATTTTGTGAAGATTCCACCTCTATTCTCTACAGATATCTGATCATTGTTTTCAAGATGAAGAAAAGGGCTATAGCTTAGTGCTACAATTTTTGATTTAATCTTGTACTTCAGATTAATCTTTTGGTTTATTCTGTATTTGCTTTCTATTTATTTTCTGATTCTGGCCTTTTCATTCCCAATAGCAGGATTCAGAGAGTTGTATATGGCACATTCTTGAAAACATTGGAAACATTATGATATTATAGCTAGAATGAGGCTGATTTATGTGAATACTAATTCTGAATTGATAAATTTAATGTGAAAGTAAATTTTCATAAATAATTCATTCACATGGATTGTGGAAGCCTGTTTTATTATTGAACATGTGACTTTCTCTACAACACTCTTAAGTAGAAATGACATTTTTCATGAGGCAACCGATGTGTTTCTAATTACTTAATCTGCAAAGTTTACAAATAATTTTACAAACATGAAAACCACAAATCCACCAACCGCAACCCCATCACTTTTAGCAAAGTGAAACCACAACCCCACCAACTCCAGCAGGGCAGCTTTCTTTATATAAACAGGGAATAAACTTGCATTAGCTCATAAACTAATGAAATGTTTGCAAGCAAATAACTAAAGCTCAGAGAGCACAAGGACCCCATAATTCTTTGCAATTTTAAAGTTTGCAATTTTAAATACTGGAACCACTTTGTGAAATGAACAGCTTCACTGGCACAATGTATAACTTACCAGCTCGGAAAAAGCAATAGGAATACGTTGATCTGTAACACTGAGCTCGGTTCACCTGTATTACACTTCATCCCTTATGATTGTATTGTATTGTATTGTATGATTGATTGTAATCCATGTCTGCAAAGCAGTGGTAATGGACTGTAAAATCTTAAACATTCTGGTGCTTCACTAAAAACAAGGTCTTTTCTATCCTTCTCTTCCTTCTGCTGCAGTGAACATGTCTCCCTCCAAGTCTCTAATCATTTATTTTCTGATTGAACAGACTGTCAACCCAGGTCTCCTCCTCTCAGCAATTGTTTCTCCCAGCCTAATCTGGAGATAAGTCTTTGAATGATATGACACCAGAATGAGAGTCAAAGCCTTAAAAAGACCCATATCTCTTCTACCTATAATGGTCCCTCCTTTTCACATCATTTATTCCTTCCTTTTTTTTCACCATAGGGAACCCATTGGGGAAGGAAAAATGGACTAGTTGCACAACATCAACTAGGAAAAACTCAAATGATGTTAATCAATGTGAAAAGCAAAGGAAAAGCAACAAAATTAAGAAACAGTTGCACTGATAACTGATTGCAATGACTCGAGCAATTTTATTGTTTTAGAAAAAAACATAATAAAGGATTTCTAATCTACATTTTATCGAGAACAAGATCTGTGGAATTTATTTCAGTTTTCCCTAACTTGGTGTCCTCCAGAATAATTGGCACTGAACTTCCAACTGAGTGAAAATTCTTAGATTCACAATCCCAAACATCTAGAGAGTAACACATTGGGGATGATTGATCAATACTGCCCTTCCTTCCTTCCTTCCTTCCTTCCTTCCTTCCTTCCTTCCTTCCTTCCTTCCTTCCTTCCTTCCCTCCCTCCCTCTTCATATGATTTTCCCAAGTCCAGTCCTCAAACCAAATGGATTTAATTACTTATTCTTAATTAGACTGAGCAATCTATGCCATATCTTTTTAATCACATTTCTTTTCATTTTTAGTTATATCAATAGATTGTGATGTTAGGGTTAACCCTAACCCTAACTCATGGATAATTTGTCTAGTTTCTTTCTTTCTTTCTTTCTTTCTTTCTTTCTTTCTTTCTTTCTTTCTTTCTTTCTTTCTTTCCCCCCTTTCTTTTCTTATTTCTAGTGTATTGAT
>BHFT01033297.1:0-22850 GCA_004320025.1 Laticauda laticaudata
CCCAAAAACTTTAACCTTAGACTGTCTACTATTGACCTTACCCCTTTCCTAAGAAGTCTGTAGGGGGCATGCATAAGCACACCAAGGTGCCTACCATTTCTGTCCTATTGTTTCTTTTTTATCTTTTTTTTATTTTTCTTATATGTATCCATGTATTCATAAGTAAAAAAATATTCTTTCCCCTGAGAAATAATAAATCATTCTGAATGGACTGATAAGAAATGCACTAAAGATTTTGATGGGCTGCTGAATGGAAATAAAAGATGTGCAAAATATAATGCTGGTAAACATTTCTTCTGAGTTTGTGGGAAAAACACTTTCTCTGTATAATAAATATTAATGTATTATTTCAGTTTGTGGTTAATTAGTCTTTCACAACATAAGAGGAATTGCAACAAGAATTTGTCTTGTTTAGCAGAAGCTGGGTTTAAATTGGAAGTTTAATGTTATGGCAGAGACACTGATGTTTTCAGTCTGTTCTTTGATTGTACTATTTTGGTTTCATATTTATATAATTGCTAACATGATTTGCAAAGATGTGTAAATTTTAAAGTAGTTAATGCTTTGCAAGTTTGTGTTAAAATTCTGGAATCTTTCCAAGTATGAAGAGTTTATGGACTTACCAATGGTCTGTAGCTAAATGGTCTGTAGCTAAATGGTCTGTAGCTAAAAGATTGCTTTATTCCAGTGGAAAGACTGTTATACTTGATTAAAAATCTAGGTAGAATATAAGATGGGGGTTTAGCCTCTGGATGTCATCTGATTTTTTATTGACATAGTGAAAAGTGCAATCAATAGCTCCCCATGTGGTTAAGGTTTAAGTTGCTATTTAATAGCAGAGTTTTAGGTTTTATATTTTTTCATTATGTATATTTTGTCAGTTTTTCTCTGTTTATTTTGTGTTTTTTATTCTTTTTTTATATTTGGCTAACATTTTTGGTTTTTGATACTAAAGCAGTAAAATTTAAAAATACATAGGAGATCCCAAACCAGTAATGAGTTAGATGAAAACTTTGATTTTCATTGTGTTTGGGGAGTATGATGGTTTTCATTTGTTCCTGCTCATGTAAAGGCCCTGTCCCACTGCACTTACAGATGCAAAGAGGATGTAAAATGTCAAAAAAAACTTGTCATCTGTTGGAAAACACTATGCATCCGTTGTGTACTCACTGCATTTGTGTTTCATAAGCTCTATCCATCGAGCACAAAACCTTTTGAACAGATGAACTTTCCGCCACGTACAATGTACATCCGCGACATATATGGGCAACAAACATTCTATGTCCGTTATCATCTGTTAAATGTCCGCTGTACCTCTCTGCATCCTCTGGCCATCCCCCTCAACTCACATCCTCTGCAGCTGAAAACGGAAAGAGGGAGGAAACAAAAGGTACATGGAACATAATACACAGCGTTAGTAGCAACAGAAAGGATGTAAGCGTATGGCATCTGATATAAAGTATTAAAAATGGACAAAGTTTGTATCTGGGATGTTATCTCGGTAAATATTTAGGATGTCTAGAGTATGTCTAGAGTTGTAAAGGACACCTAGTGGACAACGCATATATTTTCTATAAATAAGGGGCAGAAGAATCATCTAGATCTGGGTTGTGGGCCTCAGTAATGAGTCCAGCAGCCGTGGTATACAGACCGTGCTTCAACCCTTCGGTCTTGGTTTCACATCATCATTGTTTCTCTACGCATGGATGATGAAAGCAGTCGCATAATGATAGCTGCACTCTTTCATCACCAGATACCAAACCTGTTCAGACTTATCAAGTTTACACAGAAGAGAGGAAGGAGACGTGCCCAAGAACTGTGTGGGTCCTAGGATGGATCGTGAGAAAATGGAGTTTGGACTGTATGACCAGTTGATGGTGGAAGCTGAGGAGAAGACCCTCGTGCATGTCCAATCATTAATGAGGATGCCACCAGCCAATGTTTTGCAAACTTGTACAGCCTCTGAGACGGCCAGGTTGACCAACTTAGCACGCAACTTCTGTCTAAACTGGACCCTGGACTGAAGGTGGCACTGACTCTGCATGACCGTGGCCTCTTGGAACACATACAGAAAACATGTAATATGCATGAGGGTGCCACACAACAGCATCAGCAAGAGTGGTCAGAGAAGTGGTACAGGCCCATGCCATTGAAGAATACGTGGAGGGAGCTCGCTCAGGTGTCCCCACCACTGAACAGGCCTGGAGGAAACTTGCAGAAGAAGTGGTATCAGAGGTGGACTTTCCCCACATCACCGTTGGAGCCATAGGATGGGAAGCACATGGCCGTTCCAGCCAACTCAGGGTCCGGCTTATTAGCAACTACAAGGGCTTCTTTCAGTATCATGGCCTCTTTGCCATGGTTTGATGCTGACTATAAAGTTCATCAAACATCGATGCTTCAGGCAATGGACAGCTTCAGATGGCCAGGTATACAATGCGAGTGACCTCAAAAGGATGTGGGCTGGAATGCAACCTCTATCCAATGGTTTTCCAGGTCCAGACCCCCTAACCAATGACACACAAGATGTGCGCTACTTGTTGGTGGATGGATGCGTTCTCCCTCTAGATACCTACCCCATGAAGCTGGTACAGTTCAAGATACCTCACCCGTGAAGAGAGGATCTTCAACTAGCAGGCTTGTCCAGGGCAAGACAGGTGGTGGAGAATGCTTCAGCATCGTCGGCCAACAGGTTCCAGGATACTTCTCACCACCCATGCAGTATGACCAGAGACTGTGAGGAAGCATCGTTGGAAGCTTGCTGCAGGTGCTGCACCAATGCTCATGCGCACAGCCGCTACGTCGCCATGGTTGCAGAACAGACTGTCAACAGTTCAACAAGGGAATGGGGACAATGAAGGCCTGGTGAATGAGGCAAGGACGTAACCTGGATAGACACTATGGATGTAACAGAGGCCCCAACAGAGCTTCACGTTGAAGGGAAGGAAGCAGCGGCAACCTCCTGAGACACTGTGCAACCTCGCCTAGCTGGAGCAGTGGAGTGTGGCAGGCAGGGATGATAGATGATTCATGGATGCTTGCCTTGAGACTTGCTTCCTTGCATAACACTGATGAGAATTGGGTGCCATGGTATGTTGAGTGGTCCTTAGCAATGAAAGGGCATTAATAAAGAGCTTTGTTTTTAAAAGTGTGTTGATGCAGTGAATAAATTTGCTATTGATAATAAAGGTCATATGTGTGGGCAGCTGGGATGTGGACCATAATCGAGTCCACTATGGTTGCACTGGAAGGTTTATTATCCCACAACTATCTTATCTATCCACAAGCATGCAAAGGCTTAACCATTTTTTTCAAAAGTTTTTACCAACATTTATTAAGTAAACAAATGAACCAAGTAACATTTTATTAAAGTGTCTTAAGCAAAGATAAACTTTATTAACAAGTAAAACAACTCCAGTCTCTGAGACTATCTGAGTCAGAATAGACTATTCTGTGTGCGTGCTGCATCCTTTTATATCCGCGGAGCGGACGCAATTCATACCCCCCGCATGCACAGTGAATGCTTTGCATCCAGTATACATCTGTGCGGCATCCCCTTTGTTTCCTATAGGCGTATGTGATGTATCCGCTTCATCCGCTATGCGTCCACTTTGAAATTCTCCCCCGGAACCTCTTCGGAGGTGTCATCGGCTTCCATCCGCTTTCATCCGCTAGGCTTCTGATGAACATCCGTTTAACATCCCCGCTACATAGTACCCATGTCCGTTCTTTTCCGTTCTGTTTATGCAAATTTTCGCCACTTTTTGGAGTGGATGACAATGGATGCAGCCACCCCCGAAATTTTGCTCATCCGCTGTATCCTTTATGCATACATTTTGCGTCCATCGGCCAGTGGGACCAGCCTTAACATAGCACAAGGAAAACTCTTAAGCTACTGTTGAAATGAACTTTCAGTCCTAGATCTAAAGATCTAGATTTAAGGATCTAAATCAGCAGTAGCCCTTTCTTGTGCCTTCACTAGTTTCTATTGTGAACAACACTTCTGTCTCAGTGGAGAAATGGATGTAACAGTTACTGCCAAAAGTCTTGCACACAAAGACATGTCCTTACCACTCACATTCTAAGTGGAACCTGAAAGACACCATGAGCACACTTATACTTGACACAAATGTGAAAAGTTATGGCTGTAATGCTGGGAAGAGTGAAAAGAGAAGAGAATGACCAACCCAAGATGGATGGACTCAGAGAGGCAATGACTACACTGTTAAAGACCTGAAACACAAGGTTAGGGATAGATCATTATGGATAAAATCTACCTATGTGATTGCTAGCAGTTGAAAATGACTTGATGGCACATAAACAATCAATTTTGCTGCAGCAATCTAATGCCTCTTTTTTGCATGAATTTTCCATATCCATTTCCAGAAGAAAAAATGTTATATTTAATAATAACAGGTGCCTAGGTAAAATTATGTTTAATGAGTGAGGCTGGCCAATAAAATTGTGCTCCTTTGGCGTATATCTTACCAAAACTTCAATAGAACCAAGTTATTAATCAAATTTTCATGAGAAACCTAGTTTAACTTTATACTTGGATTATTAACAGCTCTCTTGAACAAATAGTCCAAAAGAAAAAAATAATTCTAAAATAGTTAGAATCCTAAAAGGTATAGCTATATTTTTTTAGTTTCTTTAGTCCCCTCTGTATCTAGCTGTAGATATCCTTTGAAACATGATTCACACTACAGGTCAATTTTCTTATTTCTATGTCTTATTTATAAAATTACATAAACGGCAGGAGATTAAATGATGAATTTTATTTAATGTAACATATGCCCTGGGCATTTACAGGATATTTCAATGGCTATTTATGTTCCAGCAGAGAAGTTTCTATAGTTGCATTATAGATGCATTAATAAGCACAGTTAGAATACTAAAAAGGCTTTGCTGACATGGCTACAACACTGTAAGAAGGAAAGAACTGAAGGTCTCCAAACTAAAGCACTGATACAGCTTAATGGCAGCAGTATGGATCAGCCTTCCCAAGATATTTCCAAATATACCTCTCCAAATCCCAGCCAAATAGCTCATTCCCAGGGGGATGGGGTTGTAGTCTAAGATATCTGGACCACATCACCCAATTTACTTCAATGCAGTTCTGTACTAATTTTCCCCAGCTGTTGGTCTTCAGCTCCAATTATCCTTCACTGTTCAAGATAGGACTTAAGGCAGCTGTAGATCAAAATCTATGAAGAGTATCACCTTGCCTGTTTCAGAGCAACAGAGCTGATAGTGATAACAGTAGAATGATCCCCATGTGCAAATGCAAAGCTGTTCTTGGAAGAATCAGAAATGTATCCCTGCCTCACTTAAATGTTCCCTTCTATGTCGTCAGCTCTTCAAGGTAGGACAGGTCAAGAAATGGGTAGGATTCCAGGAAAGCTATTTACTGTATTATAGTAAGGCAGATAACAGAATCTTGAAATATTTTCCAAGTTTTCTCTCTCTTTCATCTTATTCTAAACAAAATTAAGAGATGGATTCTCCCCCCCCCCATGTAATTTTTTCTACTATCCCTCCCTTAATGGCTCATACATTCCTACCCTATCCCCCATGTCATGTCTAAATTTCCTTACATCTACAATTAGCTTTTGAAAAATGATAACAGGAAAACATAAATGGCTGAATCCTGCATATTATGAAGCTACCTATATTATAAAGAAACAGGTCCTTGCCCATCACTGAGATGAAACTCTTTCAAATCTTGAGTCAGCAGAAAGCTAATTATGGTTACTGATAATTACCCAGAAAACTATATAAAACAATCAGAAAAGTAGAATCATTAAATTTTTTGTCCCCATTGCTAATTCCTGTCCTCAATTGCCTTTGTTTCAAGTCACTGCAGTATTGTGTATTGCCTCCAAGATAATGAGTGACAAAGTCCAAGAGATTCTGTTCAAACTTCCTTTGGATGATACTTAGAAAAGCATGGAAACCTTATTTTAACACAAATACAACTAGGGACAAGTTGAAACTGCTTCATTTGTGAGCTGGTGGCAAAACAAAGGCAACATAAAACATGACAGAACAAAGATGCTGCAGGCAAATTTGAAGTTGCAAATGAGTATCCAGCTAAAAGAGTTTAAAAAGTTAGTATTTGTAATACAAAATTTGGTGAACTTAAAATCAAGCTGCATGGGAAAATCTGGATGTACTTCTGAAAATATTAGATTAGCTGTGTAAATTCTTGCTTTCTTAACTTTCAGCCATTTAAAATAATTGTTTTCAGCTAGCCATAATATTTTCTTTCTGCTTTGAAAGTTTTGACTTGATGATTTATGACCACCAGGAGCTACCAGGTCAGTATAGCAGAGAAGTTAATTATAGTACCTGCTAGGACCAAGGAGAGCTATATTCAGTTCCCTAGTCAGTCATAAAGCTGGTTGAACCATTTTATTCTAATCACTAATTCTCAGTCTAAGTAACCTTACAAATTGCTTAAAAATCATATGAGATGGGGAGAATTGTGTATACCATATGAGATCTTGGGACTCATTGGGAAACTATTCATTTGGATCCTGGGTAACCCTAGATCACATTTATTCTCAAAGCAAATTAATTTGCATTAGTAAGTCCGTCCTCTGGTGGCCTCAGTGGAACTAGGAATACCTTCACCCTGGTTGATACTCTGGAATGCATTTTTCCTGATAACATTACTGCAGTTGGAAGCTATTCATTAGCCGATGGAGAAAAGATTCATTACCTCTGCTCCTGAGAGCATACCGGGCTTATCTTGGCTTTTAAAGAAAGATGCGAATTTTAGCAATTGTTGCAATGCACACAGAAGTATATGCAAGACAAGAGTTGGAAAGTCATATTAATTTGAAAGCATAAATAATTCAGTTGGCTTGGAGGGCTTTGGCTTATTCTCACCTGCTGTTTGAGATAGTGGTAATGGTTTTTATAAAAGAGGCTTACAGTGCTTTAAAACATTAAGTCATCCTGCTGTGTGCTGCAGTTATTCATATCATTTTGAAATATTGCTTGTTTTGTGAGAGATACCTTGTGATCTCCCAATAATCCTGCTCTCTTTAAAGTCTGACTCCTGTCACTAGGTTGTGTGTATAATCTTCCGATAGCACAGAAAGGATTTCACCAACTCTCTTCTGTTGCACTAATTTACTTGGACTAATTAGAAAAAAAAAAGATGGGCAAAAAGGTCTGAAAGTTCTGCTTTTTTCAGTTTGGCACCAAAAGCTTATTTATGAAGACATTTAAAACAGGCAAAATTCCCTTCAGTGCATATTTTATATATAATTGACTAGTTCTAATGAGATTCACATGATCCTATTTGGGGAACTCAGGATAAATCCCACATAAAAATCTACTGCAAGCTGCAAGCTTTTAGAGAGCTGGCAGACAAGGGATGTTAAGGGGGATAAAATGAAGAAAAATCTCAGGCTTTCCCAATGAGTGGAATAAAGGACTAGCTTTATGTCATGAAACTTATATATCTTTGTTTCCAGAATAGCAGTTAAATAAGATGAGGAAAAATGGCTTTATTAAACTTATAACAAAGGCTTAATAAAGCAAGTAGCATGCAGGGAAGTAAGAAATTAAGAGAGTGTTTGTTTGTTTTTTACACACAAAAAAAGCAGCAGTAATAAGACTTACACACCACCCCATAGATAGCACTCACTGGGTGGATTACAAAATCAGCAAACAGTTGCCCCTAAACAGTCTGAATACCCATTTTACTGATCTTGAAAGGATGGAAAGTGAGTTAACCCTGAGCCCTGTCAGAACTGAACTCCAGGCTGTGGACAGAAATTGCCTGCAATATTATACTCTATCAGCTGTGCCATCATAGCTCTTCTCTAGCCTATCCATAACTTTCCTAATGGGAAGAATAGTCTCATGTTCCAGAATAAATGTTTTCATTAGGCTTACAGCTGTTGATTCTGGAGGCAATATGGTGACCAGTAGCCAGTGAAAACCATATTGTCCATGAACTTGGCAACATCTCTTTAAAGCTATCCAGGGTGACAGCTAGTATATGAATGTCAATTGCTACTTCTGTTCTGTCTAACTAGGCATCATGAAGACTATAGTTGCACAGTTTTCTGGATTTTAGATAGGAATTTTAGTTTGACTTGGAGCTGCACAAAGTTGCCTGAAAGATAGGTAGTTATATAAATGTTCTAAAACAAAATAAATCTTAAAAATTACCAGGGAACATGGGGTTTAGGAGCCATGGACTTGGTTCATGAGGAAAGAAAGAGAGGAAGCACAATCCTATAAAATAAATTCCATAGCATGGCTGACCAAACAGGCATTTTTCTGCTTTCCCTTTAATTCTTAAAGTATTTTAAAACAATTATTTATGCCTTCAATATAAATTGATCCTGTTACATAATTTGAGAATTGTAATAAATTATAAACCAAGATATAGGAAATTGTCCAAATTCTATAGGTTTGTGTCTAAGAAAACTTCTGGAAAATTTTACAATTTTTTCAGACATTCAGGACACATCCTGAATAATTCAATAGCCTTCAGTTTTTCATTTGAAGGAATAAAAAGGAATGTTCAAGCTTTGCACCTAATATTAGAGTTCAAAGCATTTCATCCATATGATCTCAACACCTTTACTAGAGCAATCCTATTAAACAGATCTATGTCTTCTGTCTTTATACTGCACAGTTCACATTAAAATGGGAGTCAAACAATAGTTAGATTAAGGCATCTTAATTAATTCTATATGAGACAACTGACCTAATTATTTCTTTGTTTTAAATATACTTAACATTTCTCACTGAGTAGTGATTTCTCCCTTGCTAGAAGTCTTCAAGTTAAGCACCTTTGAGAGAAAAATGAAAAATAAATTCAACAAATATAAATAGAGGGTAATAGCTGAGTTTTGCTGTCAGCTGGCAAGTTAGGAGGATGATTGTTATGAGAAAAATTAAGAGAAATCTACCAGGCCCAGTTAGGAAACATGTAAAGTTTTTTGAAATGCCAGGATAAATGAAGTGTTTCAGGGTAACTGCTTCCTTTTTTTCCCCTGAACCAGTAAATATCCTTGAAAAGGTACTGACTAATTAATCAAATCTCCCAATGGATATGTAGGGTTGAACTATGTGACTTACTCTGAGTAATTTTCTACAGTACTTGTGGAAGAATGCCTAGGATTAATAGCAATCACTATCCTACACCAGGAAGCCCAGTTATCTTGGATGAACAGAGTTCCATTTTCCCAAGGGAAAGAGACAGTTGCTTGCTGTATTGTGCAATAGTCTGACTTTGACTGTGTCTTAATTGCTTTCAGCCTCCAGTTACAGAATAGTTGAACTTTCCATTCGTTTTTCAATAAGAGAAACAAGCTAAGGTAACTGGACTGAAAAAGGCTTTGAGAAGCCAGAGAATGAAGAATTGACAAAAAATTCACTTCTGGGCAAATGGCAAACTAAAGACTGTTCTGCTAAAAGTAGAGCCATCAACCATAGCAGAATGAAGAGCTGGCAAATAAACCTGCTCTTCATAATTCCTTTCCAGACAAAGAAGGATTTGAGATCACTCTGAATGAACCTAGAACTACAACGCCTTCAGTCCGATCTACGTATATTACATTGCAATGTCCTACCTGCCAATGAACACTTCAGCTTCAACCATAAAACAATAGATACAAACTCAAGGTAAACCGCACCAAACTTGATTGCAGGAAACACGACTTCAGCCACAGAGTGGTCAATGTCTGGAATACTCTACCTGACTCTGTGGTTTCTTCCCCAATCCCCAACATCTTTAACCTTAGACTGTCTACGATTGACCTCACCCCTTTCCTAAGAGGTCTGTAAGGGGTGTGCATAAGCGCACCAACATGCCTACCGTCCCCGTCCTATTGTTTCTTTTTAGTTTTCTTATATGTATCCATTTCATGTATTCATAACTATGTCTATACTTATACCTGTTATCTTATAATCGCTTAACAAAATAAATAAATAAAAATAAAATAAATGAATTGCTCCAGACAGGAGCACCTCTCAAGAAGGCAACTTCTTGACGTGTTGTGGCCTCTAGAGTTCTGGGGGGTGAAAATCATCTTGCTCCAACAATAGTTTGGAGCAAGAAATAGTTTGCATGGTTGGCATGTTCACATATTTCTTTTTCTAATCACTTTCAGAAATTGCTTTTCAGGAATCATTGGATTGACAAGTCTCAAAACACCAAATGAGTTTTCTTCAGTTCTTACTTAGCAAAATCTATTTCAAGTACATGTTTAAGGACTTTGTTTTATTTTATTTTATTTTGAATAGGAGCAAAGCATGATTAGAATTTTGATTCTAATCTTTAATTCTAGAAAGCTATAAATGAAATAAGAGTCTCTATGGATTTGAAATAAGATGTTTGATTCAATTATAAGAATCATTCTCACAGGAAATGCTTATTTTTAATTATTTTACAAAAATATGATACAATGAGATTTTGAAGTTCTCTCATTCTATGGATGGATTGTGCTTAAAATCAGTTATCAAAAATGAGCCAGTTTTACCACACAACACTGATACTGTTCTGAAAGTGATTTACAAATGACAGGTTACAAGAATGACATGGAAAAAGATTTAAAATGGGACATACAAAAGACACTGGGTGATATCTTAATAATTAAAAGAAATACACAAATAACAAGCCAAGAAAATGATCAGGATAACCTCCCGATACTGGATTTACACACACACACACAAAAAGCAGCTTATTAAAGATTTGGAGAATTTTGTGAGAAAGGAGAAAGAAAAAAATGAAAAAAAAATCAAGTTCTAGGACATTATCATGGTTGTTAAAAATAAAAAAAATATAAAGTTGATTTATTTGATAAAGATTAAAATAGAGATATTATCTCTGGTAACCTTAATGGACTTTTTGTTGATAGGGAATAAAATTATTAAGTTTTAAGGATTTGTTTATTAACAAATAAATTATTTGTTTATTATTCTGTTCATTGATAACAGATGCAATATGGAAAAAGATAATTTGTTATATTTTAAGAAACATGATAAGTTGCTAAAATGGTTTATTCTTGTAATGAAGGGAAAAGTCATTTCTTTATATATTTCTTTTCTCATTCTTTACTATATCCTTATTTTTTCTTTCTTTCTCTTCTAATTTTTCCTTTTCTGCACTTTCGATTTTTCCTTTTCTTTTTTAATTTTTATTTTACAATTGTAATTTTTAATAAAATTACTATTAAAAAGATTTGCTAGAAAGAGGAGCTAAAACAAGAAGAAACTTTAGCTGTTCAGTTTTCTTTATTGAAAAGGATGACAAATTATCATCCAATGAATGAATGATTCTCAGGTGGGTTTACAGGCAGGGGTGGGATTCTACCCGTTCTGTCCACTTCTGTAGAACCGGTTGCTCTGAAAAGCAGCAAACAGAGAGCATACATAGAACTGGTTTTATATCTGCTGCTGTTTTGGCCCACCCACTCGCCCGGGCTCTTACCTTTATTTCCTGTGTTTTCAACCACAGCTGCTTTGCATGACACAGCTGCGGTTGAAAAAGCAGGGGAAAAGTGCTTTTTCAACCACTGTGCACTTGCACGTAGCACTGCTCAGCTGTCCGGGCAGCTCAGCAGGTTGTAAATGGTACAACTTGTGCAACACAGAGCGACAGAAACGGTAGTTTTACTGGTCGGATCCCATTCCTGCTATTTGTAACTCAGAGTTAAAATGAGGGATGCTTGGTTGTTTTCTTGCAGGCATTTCATTACCCAAACTAGGTAACAACATCAGTGCTAGCTAGAACATTCCTTTAAAATCTAGAGTTATAATGGATAAACAATATTCAAAGAAATGTGTAGGAAAGCTGAATTTTGATCCAGGTTGTTTGAATGTTGCTTGAACTTTCCCTCTCCCTGAGGCAAATTTGACAGCATGAAAGTTTCTTTATACATTTTTTTATTATCCTACCCTCTTTTCCCAGAAATTATTGCCTAGGTTTTTCATTCTTGTTCTTCTGCAAAATAAAATGCAAACAGATGGCCCAGGAGACCAATATTTTGAAGTTACTATTCTTATTACTTTGTTTGCACATATATAACTAGTTTTTTGCTAGTAAATGTAATACCTCTACTTGTTTTATAGAACTTTAAAAGTTGCTACTGTCATACCATATTGATGCTGAATTATCTTCTACAATATTTGGTGATATTGAATTTAGCCACATCAGTCAGTGATTGGAACCTTAATTTTTCACATTTTTGAATCAGTAATTAATAGTCAACTATAACAACTTCAAAAATGACAGTAAATACATATGTCCCAGGGTAATGTTGCAAGATCTAGTGTGGGTCAATCACTGGCGTACACTTCCAAGCTTTAATTAACAACAACTAAAAGCCACATACAATAAGGAACCAAATAAATACAATGTGTAGAAGAGCCCAGAGTACATTCCTGAGAAAGAGTTCTCTGATGATGGACTCCAGCATGAGCCCAAAAGCTTGGAAAAATGAACATTTGGTCCTACTGACCAAATCAAACTGGATCTTGCTATGACAACTTCAGTCACATCTTGAAAGTTATCTTCCCAAACTCATTGATTTTGTGTGCCAGTTAATATTTGGAAGTTGTAATTATGTATACTTACATTCACTATAGAAAACAATGCAAGTTCTGATATAGGGAAAAAATAACTCTAAAGAAGTCATCCTTTGAAGAAAACAGTCATATGAGGCAATTTCAATATTTATGCAGCATGGGAAGAGTTTGCCTTTTGTGATATTCATGGATTGAACATAGCAATGTTTACAAGGAGAAGCTATGTCTTTATTAAATTTGCAGAGTTGTTTTTCTTCATTATATTAATTACTTAAATTTCCACTTACTTCTGATCCAACCATGCATGTCACTGAGCAGTTTACACGATAATTTGCCTTTGTTGCAGAGTATTAATGTCGAGGCAGCTCTGTGTGAGAATTAATGTTTTTGTAAATTCAAATAAAGAAAAAAAAATCTAGCAGAGAAAATCAATTCAGCTCCATGGTATATTGAGTTCATTTCATTCTGTTCTGCTTGTAGGAATTCTTGTGAAGCTTCAAAAAAAAAAAGGCACAAATGTAATTCTTCTTCTCTCTTTTAACATTGGTGCAATATAATTCAATCATTATCCATCATTCTGATGCACAGTGAAGATCATTGTTATCAAAGTTAGGTTGAAAGCAACCTCTCAAGATGGGGCAGAGGTTTGAAATCAAGAGGACAAGCTAGGAATCTGCAATGAAGAATGTATCAGGCAACACAATGGAGGAGGAAGGTAGAGATGTAGATTTACATTAAACTCAAGAGAGTTTTGTTGCATAAGTCAAACAGGAAGGAAGCTTTTATACAGTCCTCCACAGGGGTGGAATTCAAAAATTTTAACAACTGGTTCTGTGGGCATGGCTTAGATGGTGGGCATGGCTTGGTGGTCATGTGACTGGGTGGGTGTGGCCAACTCAATATCACTCACATCGAGGCACGTATCTCCTTGCCTGGCCTTTCATGACTGTGGGGATGCTACAACAGTCGTAAATGTGAAAAAGGGTCAGAAGTCACTTTTTTCAGTGCCACTATAACTTTGAATGGTCACTCCACACAAGCAAACTACCAGCAAAAGAGGGAAAGAAAACTCCATAGAGGTTCCAGAGACAGGAAGTCTAGTCCTACCAAGAATGTAATGAGGGTTAAAGGAGAGGCAGTTTCTGTAAGCAACACCAAAATGTTTCCTTCCTGCCTTCCTTACAGGATTAGGGCAGTAATTTCTTCTAACAACCGATTCTCCGAACTGCTTAGAATGGTAACAACTGATTCTAGCGAATAGGTGCAAACTGGTAGAATCCCACCCCTGGTCCTCTGTCTTTACTAGAAACAAAGCTTCACCTATGACTCAGCTTAGGGATGCATCTCCCTAAATTGCACACAAAATAAATGTTCCTAAACTGATTTTTTTTGCCAATTGTGCACATTGTATTCTTATATTTTCTCCATGTAGACTAATTTTAAAAATACCTCTTTTAATATTTCTCACACAAGACTGACTTAATAGTGCCATAGCTATGTACTATATACTGAATATTTAGAATCTGGAACAAGCTTGTAATAAAATCAGGATGGGCAAAACTGAAAAAAATTTCTGCTTGGATATAAGTTGCATTCTTATGTGAACCAGATGCCCTGTAGCTTATTTACCTTATGTCCATACAGTTTGGTTAACTCATCAGGCTAGAAACTGGGGGACTGAATTCTGCCTTAGGCACAAAGCCATCTGGGTGACCTTGGATCAGTCATTGTTTGTCAGCCCAAGGAAGAAGGCACTGGAAAATCATTTCTGAAATATTGCAAAGAATACTGCAGTCACTAAGAGTCAGCCCTGATCAAAAGTAAAACACTCACATTTCTCCAAAAAAGAAGATCATTCTGATCCAACTCCAAAACTGTAACCCTTGACATATACATCGACATACATATTTTCACAAACCTAATTATTTCTCCATTTTGAAAGTAATTATTTGAGGGAAGGGGTATCTTCTTTCTTCCTGTAAACATATTTGTTTTGGTAGTCACATCTGACCTTGAAGAACAGGATGGCAAGTAGAAGGGGTTCAGCCTTGAAAGATTGTTAGCAAAATCTTCTCTGGGGGTCATGAGGAAGAGAGATCTTGCCTTGCATTTGTAACCCCCATTGCTAGAGGCAGAGTAGCAAGAAGCTGAGAACACCATGCTTCATTTCCTACAATGCCCTTGAAATGCATGAATTAGCATTTTATCAGGGCATGATAGGATATTCACACTGGTAGCTGCCTAGGTTTAGTAACCTAATTTTGGAAATGGGAAACAGAAAAGTAGTTACAAATATGATAGGTTCCAAGGAAGGATGTTTATATGAATCTAAGTAGGACAATGCAATGAAAAAAACAGTCTCCTTCAAGTCAAATCAGTTCCTGGTGACTTTATGGACTTATCTATATAGCGTTTATAGTAACACCATGAGACTAGTTCACCATTGCCTACTTCTAAGATATTGTTTGATTAGGACTACCCTACAGTCATAATATTGTTTGATGTTTGGCAATACTATTCAGGTCCAACTTCCAACTCAGACATAGTTAGCAAATACTCCCATCTGCTGAATAAATGAACAGATAGCTTATTCCAGTCAATCCTATGATAATGTGAACAGAAAAAGTCCAGTAGTTAATCTAACATGTATCAAAATGAAAAGTAAAAACTGAAGACCCTAGGAAATGTGGATTTCAGTGTAGCTTATTGAAGTAGATTTCCATAACACAGTTGAAACATTATGGAAATAATAACACGTTTGAATCCTTCTGTTGGACCATACACAAAGAATCTCTCTTCAAATTATTAAAATAAGTAGATATTCCTCTAAGCTTCTGTACCTGTTTTATAAATTGCTCCTAGCTATCTCTGCATGGATGTTCTCCTTCTCAAGATGTGTCCAATTCTGATCAATAATAGATTTGTGGTTAGGTGGGAAAGTTTTGCATGATGCATTAGATATAGATGGACAAAGGTATTTTTCTTTGTCAATATTTTACAATACTTGTATTAAGGAAATAAATTGCAGCTAACTTGCTGACCAATACATTCAAATCACATTGATTTACACTAAAGAAAAATCATATTGATTGACAGTTTAGGGCAATCTAGCATATCTCCTGAGGAAAAACATATCCGCCTATTACAAAGCCAATGCTCAGAACTCATAATTTATAAGACAAAATGTAAAAAGATTCAGTAGCCAGCAAAACATAATACTTCACTTTAACTCTGGTGAATGAGATTCTGAA
This sequence comes from Laticauda laticaudata, assembly GCA_004320025.1. Lineage (NCBI taxonomy): Eukaryota > Metazoa > Chordata > Lepidosauria > Squamata > Elapidae > Laticauda > Laticauda laticaudata. Next base: position 15,810 of record BHFT01033297.1, read on the forward strand.
CTAGAAAGCAATGCTCTAGATTAAGCCCCCATGAGATCAACAATATTGTATTAGAAATAAAAGATATGTGTTCTGATTCAATGGATGCTATTTAAAAAAAATAGCTTTTGAGGTTTTTTTTTAATGATTTACAACATTGTCATAGCAATGTAACATCATAAACTAGTGTAAGTGACTTCTGGAGGATGAAAGGTGAACTAAAGATGTCTTCCCAAAAAGTGGAGCTGACAACTGCAGCAAAGAATGAAATCCAGTAAGAAGAACAGCTCTTTGAACCTCACCAGACAAATGAGAAGACCTGAAATCACCCACAATTGTTGCAGAGAATTCCTCCACACAGGTAGATTGCAGTAGCCCTGGCAGGTTTGGGGCAATTGGAGATGAAGGAAGAGCCATCTTGCTCAAACCGTGGTCAATGTCTTTGAAAGGACATTAAGTTCACATAGTTGCTTTTCTAATTGCTTTTAGAACTTGTTTGTTAACCATTTTTCGGCTATTCGAAATCTTCAAATTAATAAGCTTGAAAGCAAAAGGTGAGTTTGCTTTCAATCCTTAATGAAAGAAAAATTAAGAAAAATATTAGTATAAGTTTAAGAATTTAAAAAAAACATTTTGAAAAATAAACAGTAAAATCAAAGTTAAAACTTTGATTTTACAAAACTACAAATGCACAAAGGTATAAATGAACAAATGATAAATTTGAAATAAGATTTTTGGAATTAATTATAAAGAATCCTCCTTGTGGAAAAATGCTTGAGTGTTCATTTTTTTAAAAATAAAGTATAATAATATAATATTTTAAACATTGGACACCAGAGGAAACTAAAGATTTCAATCACTGGAGAAGAACACATAAACATGACTAACAGGTTTAGAACAGTGCAAACTATTCTAACACTAAAAATACTGAAGGAGACTTTTGAAAAATTGAGTCAAATGTTCATATGTCAACAGCCTATTTGCCTATTGCCTCTATAGACAGACTATATTTAAAAGTTGTTACAGAAGATAAGACACTTGAAAAAACAAACTGATAGTAGATTTACAATGGATAGGTTACAACGGTGACATATAAAAATATGTTGCTCTACACTACAATAGAAACCGGCTGTTTTATTAATTAAAAGGGACTGCAACTAATTTACCAAGAGAGTGGCCTGGATAATTTTCCTATACTGGACTTAAAATGTTAAAAGATTTGAAAAAGAAGAATGGAGATTTGAAGAATCTCTTGAGACATAACTAAGAACAAATGAAAATAACTCCAGCCCTAAGACATTATTTGAATGGACTAAAGATTATTAGAATTAAAAGAAAGAGATATAAAGCTGTCCCAAAGGTGCTTTTTCAGGAGTCAACTGGACTTTATTTTTTTCTTTTGAAGATGTTTCACGCTTGACTTCTCATCCAAGAAGCTTCTTCAGCTCTGACTGGATGATGAAGAATGGAAGGATTTCTATTCCTTGCAGACAGCTGATCATTTGCATTCTTTTAGAGGCCATTGTCAAAGCGTGTTCTGACCCAACCAGGTTCCCAAAGAGCAAACACAGACAAAGGCAGCAGCCCCCACCTTTTAAGGTTTAATAACAAATTATGTTCCTTTACAGATAAAACACTGCTTTCCACTAATTAGCTCTGACAAGAAAGAGCCTTGCCAAGGTGTTCGTCAGTGCTGCCAAAAACCCAGAGATAAGAACTAATTTACAAGATTCTCCAAACACAAACTAAGATGTCCACAAGTTGAGCTTCAGAGCTTCTTTGCTTTCTGCAAAGAACACTTTTTCAAACCTGGCTTTTATGCTCCTGAGGGAGGGACCATTACCTTGCAGCTTTACTCCCAAGTCGCCTGTGCTGCTGTAATTGTTTTTTTCCTCTGAGTAATCCTTCGTGCATGTGCACAAAGAAAGCAGAGTGGCCCAATATTTCAAACAATTCAACTTCATGCTGAAACACATCCCTGGCAAAAAGAATTTCCTAGCTGCCACCCTCTCCCGCATGCCCCAGTATCGTCTGTTTACATAACAACAAGAAAACTATAGATTGGAGAAAAGTTTTACTTCTTGTAGTAGTTATGAAAGTTGCTCAGAAAAATAATCTATTAAGGTTCATGATGGGTTTGTATGAACTTATACAGAAACTTTTGTGTGATCAAGAAGCCTTTTCACTAGAGATGGATTCTGCTAAAACTCCTAAGAGCTTTCAACTGAGTACATTCACATTCAATTCAAACCTGTATTGTCAGAGTACAATATGTGTATAATGAAATTGGCTGAGCCTCCAGTGATACATCAGTTTTAAATTAAGTATATTTCATAACCCTATTGCAAAATGTTGTATATATATCTCCATTCTCCAAATTGTTTCTTTAATGACTAAAAATAAAAGAGGGATTGCCTACTAGTTTCCTGTACTTCATTTCTAGTCTGCTATTATGTACAAAAAAGATTTAAACTGTAATAATCAAAAGCCCCTCCTTTGAGACTGTCCATGCTAATGAACTACAATATTGTTTCCAGTGGCTCTGGAAAGTTTGATGTCTTGAGATTTAGATAATCTAGAATGTTTTCTCTTGAGTTATCTGCCTTTTTAAAGATTTCTTCCCTGTTCTTTATATATTTCTCTCCCTGCTCTTGCTGGATTTTAATCCCTGTTTTGTCATCAAACTTGTTCTGAATTTTGCTGATGTTTAATAAATAAAACCATATTTTTGCCAGCTGAACTGACTGTGATATATGTGATCTGGGTGTAGAGCTTAACGGGGAATGTGTTGGGGATAAAATAAACTGAAAATGATCTATAATAAATTTTTAACAGTGCAGCCAAGCTAACAGGAATGTCAGAGGCAAATTGCATATGGATTCTTTTTTTCCCCATATCATTTTCCTTCTTTATGAGTTTCTTTAAATTATTTGTTCATTTGCAATATTTTCACAGCAGTGATAAATCAAAGTGAAAAACAAACTGGGTTTAAAACTCTGTCAAGGATTTTGGAGTACTCATTTCTAATAATTTAAGTGCTAGAGCCCACTGTAACTACATAGTCAAAAAGGAGTTAAGAGTTGTTAACCTAATCTTACATAGCTTTTTCTCTGGTAATATTACACTAATAATTAGAGCATACAAAACATTTGCTAGACCAATACTCGAATACAGATCATCAGTCTGGAACCCACATTACGTATCTGACATTAACACAGTTGAGAAAGTCCAGAAATATTTCACAAGAAGAGTTCTCCACTCCTCTACTCGTTGCAGAATGCCTTATGCTACCAAACTTGAAATTCTAGACCTAGAAAATCTAGAACTTTGCCGCCTTCGGTCCAGTCTAAGTATAGTATATAAAATCATACATTGCAATGTCCTACTTGTCAATGAATACTTCAGTTTCTACCATAACAACACAAGAGCAAACAATAGATACAAACTCAAGGTTAAACCATCACCCCCACTCCGATCCAACCTTGCATTTCAAAAAGCAGTTCCACCAAGTTAATAATGCTTCTCAACCTAGGCAAGTATTGGAGAAAAATAGATACAATATGTACCATCTTTATTTTATGTTGAAATGGGCAGCGAGGTAGAAAACATCACATATTTTATTTCTTTGTTGCCCCTGCTCTTAAAAGCCAGGCATCAGTTGTTTCGGCTCCTTTTTTTCCCCCAGTGGCAATTTATCACACAATTCCTTCCTTTCCCCCCTTTGCCACTTTCTTCTTGTAATACCTGCTGAAGAATCAGGAAGAAAAGGGGGAGGGAACTGTGGATGCTTTTGGAACATTCTTCATAAAGAAGCTGCTATATTCTGAATTCTGTTGTTACCAGGGAGACAACAGCAAAAGTGACTTCATTTCAGAAACAGCTTTGCAACAACAATTCCAGTTTCTGAGCTTTATTTAGTTTCTGTCCATTTTGTTAGGCATCCTTCCCCATTCATCTTCTATCAATATTGTATAAATTAAGACATACAGAAGTTCCATGAAAGCAAATCTCTCTTTCCAGTTTGCGCCCCATGAGGTATAAACAACACAGCAGGAGAAGACATAAGTGACTTGTGTATATTAGATAGGAGAGATCAGACAGGTTTGGAGAGATTAATAGCACAGATCAGACTGGGAGAATTTGGTTGGGTCAACTAACAAGGAAACATGGTCCAGACATCTCAATTGCAAATCTGAGATAAGGATAATCTCTTTGAGAAATACATAATAAAGTAAAGGGAAAAGATGAGAGTAACTGCATTTCAAAAGACTCTCTGAGTTCTTCGACTTGAAGACTTGACAGCACAAGGAAACAATAGCCAATCACCAGCCATCAACACACCAATCAACCAATAGGAAAGCACAACATGAATAAGATGCATAGAATACTCCAAAGCACATATTCCGGTGAAGAGAAGTTTCCTGAGGATGGGCTCCAGCCAGAGGTGGTATTCAGCAAGTTTTGACCAGTTCTGGAGAACCGGTAGTAGAAATTTTGCTAGTTCAGAGAACCGCCAGATTCCACCTCTGACTGGAGATTTTACAGTATCCTTTTCCTGCCATGCCCACCAAGCCACGCCCACAGAACCAGTAGTAAAAATTTTTGAATCCCACCACTGGCTCCAGCATGAGTCCAAAAGCTTAGAAGACTAAAACTCTGGTCCTGGTGACTGACCTAGATTGGATCTTGCAATGTTATCCTAGGACATGTATATTTGCCTTCATTCTCTTGGCTCAAATCCCTGAAGCTTCCTTTACATGGTATGGATGTGTTTCCTTGACCAATGGTATGAAAAAAGAAGCAAAAGGCACACTTTTCCTCACCTATATTGTTTTTCTTCTAGATATAAATGGGATAAAAAGGAAGCTATTTCACTTTCTGGAATCAGTTTTTACGTCTTTTATGTGTGGTGAACTTTAATGTTTTGTTCAGTCTGGGTTTACCAAAGACCCTCTTTGATCCATTTCCCATTTCTTTAATCCTCCTAAACAAGTAAAGAGAAGTGCCACTTTTATTATTTTTTTCTCTCTTGGACTTGAAAGGGAAAATGTCAGATTTTTCTTGTCAATTTTACCTGGTTAAAACAAATAAATAAAAGCCTATGTGTCCATTCTTGAGCTGGCTAGCAATGTACTTACTAAAGGAAAAGAAAATTCATTATTCCACTGTTCTATCAGTAAATCTGTCAATCAATAAAAGACCAGCTTTTCACCGTTCTACTGATGACCTTCTTCAAAAAATGGTAATGGAAATCAGTAATCAATGAGTACAGGGGAGAGGACATTCCTTCCATAGGCCACAGTAACTAATTACAGTGGACATGTTTGCTTGCAAGGATTTGAAGTACAGCATATAAAATGGACATTATAGCTTGACTTGATACATGATGCAAAAATAATATTCTTATATGAATCCAGAAAATGCAGACAGAGTTAAATTAGCTGCTGGTTGCGGGATGGTTATATACTCCTATCTCTAGAAATATGGTTATCAAATGAGTCATAACATGACAACACCCAATTTTAGATCTGGCAATCCTATAATCCTGAGACATTGCAACTGTTGTAAATATATGCCAGTTGCCACGCACCTGTATCGCAATCATGTGACCACAGAGATACTGTCACAATCATAAGTGTAAAGACTGGTTATAAATCACTTTTTCAGTGCTGTGGTAACTTTGAACAATCACTAAAACAAAGATTGTAAATCAGTAGGTACTGAATCTAACCCAAGGGATACTTATGGAAAGGAAACTTTCCTCTTCCTGTAATGGCAGATTTCATAAATGGTGATTGGATTTTTTTAAATCAAGGGATGCTAGAAGAGATTTAATAATTTATTAATGTTTCAATATATTTCCCCATGACTGTAAAAGTTAATTTCCCCCATTGACTGCCTCACAAAAGAGTCATTTATTTTCAAAAAGAAAATAATCCTCATCTCACAAATCAATGAAATCATAAGTAAGGCACATATTTGTTCTATCTACTCGTTTTCTTTACAAGTACAAAAAATAAATCATGCAATGTGAAGCAGGAGAAATGGCAAAAGAGGGTTCAAAGCCATCAGTTAAATCTGCTTAGCTGGAAATATAAAAACTCTCCAAATAAAAAAATGGAACTTGTATGATCTTCACCACATGGAAGACAACTTCTGCTCCCCTCAACTACTGTTACCTTGGCAGTAAATTAACACTGCACTATCACTGGGAAGCAAAAGCTTTTTACTAGAATATGACTCTACAGAAGATGTCAGCTGCCTAAAATTGATCAAATTTATGTTCTGTTAGTTTGCGATATGGAAGGCCTCTACACACTAATCACTTGAGCTGTCAGATAGAGATAGCATGATTAATTTTCCACATACTAGGACTTTTCTACTGCTGCTGCCCTGCATAAGAAACTGAAAGTTCACTCTTTCAGCTGGAAAGATACTTTCAAATCTCTTTTCCTCTGAAAAATTTTACAACTACAGCCAACTACCTTGACAGCAGAATTGGCTTATAACTCTATTATAAACTTTTAAGGCACTATTTTGAATAATGGTAATTAAAATGTGTAGCTAAAGGCAGATGATAATATGCAATTATAGTGTAGTTTACTGCTTTAAGAAGCATGGTAGAAATGAGTCTTTTATGGCACAGTTCCCTGACACAGCAATTCAGATTTTAATGAACGTTCAATTTAAATTGGCATTTTTTTTAAACAAGTTTTATTAATTTTTCCAAAACAACATAAAAAAACTCTTTTCAGTGTACAACATAATTCCAAGTCACCACTTTTACATGCAAATATGACAATAATTATATATTCATTTTTACATTCAACATTCTGTCTTGTCCATTTTTAACTTAGTTCTATTATTACTTCTCCGTTTCAACTTTTACATAAGAAAAGAAACAAACACGTTAATTTTGTTAAGTGATATTACTTTCATTCTTAGCATCTTCTCAATTTATTTCAGATATATATTTTTAAACGTCAACATTTCTTTTAAGTGTGGCCTTTTCCAAAGTACTCTTTTCTCATTTTACCTCTCAACTTTTATATAAGAAAAGGA
>BHFT01033299.1:0-42230 GCA_004320025.1 Laticauda laticaudata
CCTTGGCTGCTGCCAAAGTGTTCCTATTCTGACTGTTTGTTGAATAAAGCCTTTTGTTGTTGGAACCCGGTCTACCTGGTGTGTTTTCTGAACAAAACATATCCCATTGAACTTGAAATTCACAAGATTGCAGTCACCTCATATCACTAATTGGAGGACTGTTTTTAGAAGTCTGTGAAGGTTTTTGAACAGGATATTATTAATATACTAATAACATCTCTCTGTTCCATCTGTCTTTTGTGTCTAGTTCAGGTGAAACAGTGGAAATGTCAAATTGGTGACAGACCAGAATGAAGCTCTTGAGTAAAAGCAGGTTTTTTTATTTGTTTGCTGTCAGCCATGCCGAACCAGAGAAAATGAACTAGAAATATAAATTTTCTAAGCAATTTTTCTGATAAATACTTGATCTTTTTAAAAAAAAATCCATATTCCTCAGTTAATGATAATGCATCTTCATGCTCTTTCTTACTCTTACTCTCTCCCAACTGACATGACACATTCTCCTCTGCCTCCACCTCCCCTTCCTCTTTTGTCTCAGACATTTTGTGTTTTAGTTTGTGAGCCTACAGGCAGAAACTTGTGCTTTCTATTTTTGTATAGCACCTGGTGTATACTAAAGAAGCTGATGTTGATAAGGTGCCATTTAAGTATCATGACTAATAGCCACTGATTACTTATGCATAAATTTGTATAATCCTCCCTAAAATAAACTAAACCAGTGGTCCTAACCACATACTTACTGTGGCAGCAAATTCAACATGTTAATTATGTACCATAAAAGAAATACTTTGTTTTTCTTCTGTCCCAACTGTAACTGAATAAATGCTGTTCTAATCTAAGATGCACCCTAACCTCACAAAAGAGTGATATATATTTGGATTTTGTCTAACCAACTATCTTATTATTCATACTCAAACATACAGATGAATCTAAATAAAACTGATACATGTTAGAAAACACTAAACAGTGAAATTTCAAGCCATAATTTATAAATCAAAATTCTCAAAATCAGTTTATTTTAAAAGTCAAGTCCTATGTGAAATGCAGTATAACAGGCTTCTGCTTTCATTGACAGCTATTACAGAATAGAGAAGTCTACTGTATATATTTGTGAAGATGTTTTTCTTCCTTTGCCAATTTAATAATTCAGAAGATTGTTTTTTTTTTCCGACTGGCTTTATAGTTGGTATTTCATTTCACTTGGAAATTTCTCAATCAATTTTCCCAACATGGCATATTTTAGAAGCTTTGTGACAACAGTGGTCATGATGGCTGAAAAATTGGGGTGGGGATTATACATATATTAACAGCAGCTAGGATTGTATTTGTGCAGAATTGGAAAAATGATAAAATACCAGCAGAGGGAAAAGTGATTGAGGAAAATTTTAATGTGCAGATATGAATAGATTAACACTGGAAATTAAAGAAAAAGAAGAAACAGAATATTACATGATATGGGATTTATTTTATAAATAGTTAGAAAATAAAATAAGTTAAAATTGAGTAGGTGAATATATAAAGAAATTAGTCAAGATAGTTATAAGGATAATAAATATAAGAGAAAATGATATGTGATTTACAAAAAAAATGCTATTATTGCTATATTGGTTAAAATATTAATTATGATTGTTAGCATAAGATATATGTACCCAGTCAACATACTGTATGAATGAAAGATGAAATTATTGTCATTATCAAAAAAAATAAAAAAATGGGGGGAATTGAGGGGGCGTGTTGGAGACTGCTGAAAAATCTAGTAGAGTTATAAACCACTATCCCTCCCATTTAAGCCAAACTTAGGTCATCAATAAGAACAGCCAATGCAATTTCAGCAAAAAGAGCTGCTACCAAGATAACAGTCAAATAACTGGAATAAACATTTCAGATGAGACCTCCCATAGTTTTCATAAAAATAGGTGGGGGAGAGAAAGGATTCATTCAGACTCACAGGATTCTGTTACTATAGCTTTACATTAAAAGTACTATTGACCTACATGACACTGAGCTCCTAGTCTGATCAATCTTGAAAGGTTGACAGAACCAGATAATCCATTTTTTTTTCTAAAGCCCTATAGAATTGATGGCTTACCTCTTTCTCATTCACCTTTACCAAAAAAGGGCAAGTTTGAAATACAGCTGGGGTCAAGACTGGCGCCTTAATGAGGATCACACTAATGCCTCTTCAGGGAGATTGCCCTCTCTTTCTTCTGTGCTAAGTCATTCACAGCCAACCAAGCCCAGCTTCTAATCCCTATCCTGGCAGTACATTTTAGTCAAGCGGAACAGGCATCAAACTGACAGGGGGCAATGTCCGTGTCACCAAGGTCTTTTGTCTAATTCCTTGGGATCCTCCCAGGTAACCCAGCTAGATGTCATCGCTTCAGAAACTGTCCAGCTCACTTCTAATTAATGCTCAGCCTATTTAATTGTTATAACATAGGATGCTCAGTTTGTGGCCTGTAAGTTTCTTAGAATGGAATGGAACAGAACAGGATAGAATAGAATTATTTATTGGACAAATGTGATTGGACACACAAGGAATTTGTCTTGGTGCACATGCTCTCAATGAACATAAAAGAAAAGATACATTCGTCAAGAGTCAAGAATCATCAGGTACAATATTTAATAATAGTCATAGGGTACAAGAAGCAATCAAATCATACTAAGAAACAGTCAAAATAAATCATTAGGGTACAAGTCACTAAGTTAGTCATAAAGTCACAAGTGGGAAGAGATGGGTGATGAGTGATGAGAAGATTAATAGTAATAGTAGTGCAGACTTTGTAAATAGTTGGACAGTGTTGAGGGAATTATTTGTTTAGCAGAGTGATGGCATTCGGGGAAAAACTGTTCTTGTGTCTAGTTGTTCTAGTGTGCAGTGCTCTATAGCGTCGTTTTGAAGGTAGGAGTTGAAACAGTTTATGTTCAGGATGTGAGGGGTCTGTAAATATTTTCACAGCCCTCTTTTTGACTCATGCAGTATACAGGCCCTCGATTGAAGGCAGGTTGGTAGCAATTGTTTTTTCTGCAGTCTTAATTACTCTCTGAAGTCTGTGTCTGTCTTGTTGGGTTGCAGAACCAAACCAGACACTTATAGAGGTGCAGATTACTCAACAAAATCTTGGGCAATTTGAGCTTTCAGAGTTGGCACAGAAAGAGCATTCTTTGTTGTGCTTTTTTGATGACGTTTTTGATGTTAGGTGTCCATTTTAAGTATTGTGATATGGTAGAACCTAGAAATTTTGAAGGTCTCTACTGTTGATACTGTGTTGTCTAGTATTGTAAGAGTTTACCTCCAGACACCATTTTATGCCTCCAGTTTGAGTAGGACTAAATATTTCAGATTCTATGGGATTGGGGGAATTAAAAGAACAAAGTACTTTATGCTGTTGTGCACCCCCAAAACCAGGGTGATTTTACTTGGAGGGGGGCTTAAGGGATAATCCAGATATATATTACACCTCTGCAAAAGCCTCTCTAATGTACAGTCCCTATGTTAAAGTCATACTCATCCAGCTTACATCACAGTATCTGAGGCCATTAGGGGTGGATTCAGCCAGTTCGTACCACTTCGGGAGAACCGGTTATTAACTTTCTGAACAGTTTAGTGAACTGGTTGTTGGAAGAAATCATTAGGGCAGAGAACCAGTTGTTAAATTATTTGAATCTCACCACTGGGCAGAATGAAGAATTTTAGCACTCAGCGAAAGGGGAATAATGGAAGCTGACATTTAATCTTTAATATCCAGCACATAGAGAATGGAAAGAATAACATGGATGCAACCTCAATAATGTCATTATGATCCCAACATAAGCCACACTAAGCTTCCAGAAAAAGCTTTAAGAGACTGTTCACACCAGCTTCTCCTCATATACACTTTCCAGAATTTTGGTCAAGTTTGCAAACCATCTCAGTTAAGCTCTACTTCTGGATTTTGCTGCAAGAACAATTAAGGAGAAACTCACTGCTGGCTGCTGTCTACAGACTTGGAAAGAACCATTCATCCTGTTCATGAAATAAAGCAGAATGTGACATAGATAAATATAGTTTATTTCTTTTTTTGGAAAGGAATGGGGTGGAGCAATCATGCCAAAAGTAAGTTTGTGTAGGACTGAAGCAAGCAGCCTTATGTGCTATAAATATTACATTGAGAAATATTCCGATTGTCAAAGAAATTTCCTTGCATGGAGTTTCAAGCTTCTAATGTGCCAGAATGAAAACTGGAGAAGGGGAGGAAGAAGGGCACACTAGTCTTACCTGAAGGTAGAGATTTAGGCAAGTAGAGACTGACTGTCTTAGTGTGTCATTATGGGCTGTAATCAGAGATGTTTCAGAGACTGAAACTTGCAATAGAAATGTTTTATAGATCATCAAATCAGAAAGAACAAATGGGCTGTGAAATGACTGTGTAAATAATACAGATGTGTCAAGTGAAGGAGGAGGAGGCAAAGAGCAAGGACTTTGGATTTAGTAGCATTCCCTAAACATTTAATAGCTGACTTTACCACTCTTTTTTACTATTTAAAAAAAAGGAAAGATAAGTTTTCTTCCTAGAACCCTAAACAATTTAAAATGTATTCCAACGTATGCCTGCTTTCATGATGTGCTTATCCATATCTAACTTAAGTACAGTCTGCACAATTAACCCAATTTTTTTGCGATCACTGGAACACAATGAACCATAAAGTAACTATGTGATCTGGATTTCCATGATCATTTAAGGCAAAAACTGAGTTGCTTTTTTGTGCCATTGTGAATGCAGCTTATGTCACTATGTAATGGACTTGTGTATTTTTTTCCCAAAGTTTTTTATTTTATTTTGACAACAAACATTGACAAATACAAACATAAAACATCAGATAAAACCATCTTTCCATTGTACAGTGTGTCGGTTGGTACATATCTTTTGTGCACAATATCAACAGTCCTTCCCTTCAAAATGCATCATTAAAGTTCATATTATATAAATCAACTATACATAATATAACTTCTTATTAGACTTTGTTGATAAATTCATATCATCCTTTTTGAGCAAATCTCAACTTTACAAAACCTAATTCATAATATCATTTGTTTCATTGTAATCAATGATAGCAGGGGTCACCAACCTTTTGGACCTCAGGGACTACCAAACTCATAATTTTAGATCCCAGGGACCACTAACCGGTTCTGTGGGCATGGCCTAATTTGTGGGTGTGGCTTGGTGGTCGTGTGACTGGCTGGGCATGGCTTGTATGTAAATATTATAAATATTTATATAAATATTGAATTTTTTGTAACAAAAGAGCAACTTTTACCCAAAGTCAGGCAAACCAGGCAGATTGAGTTGCTCACAGAATCATTCTGTGATCTATCTATCTGCCATTGACTAGCTCAGTCTCTCAAATTTGCTTGCCATGAGTCTGCAATGACTTTGCTTGCAAGCAAACCTTAAGTCCTAAGGGAGGTTCAGCTGTGCTGAGCCAAAGATCTAAAGACTAGGTAGGAAGCAAGAAATCCAGCCATTTCCTACTTCCTAGCTAATCTAAATTTCCCAGCACAGCAGAACAGATGATGGTCAAAAAAGGAAAAATAGCAATTTAGCAGGCAAGTTTACTGGGTAAGGAGTGAGTGGGCAAGGAGGGTTCCCTTGTGTTTCTACGCAGCCTGGATTAATTGCTTTGTGAGGGTGCTCTGAGGGTGAGATTTCTCTGCGGCCCACCAAAATTTTCTCATGGCCCACCAGTAGGCTGCGGCCTACCGGTTGGCGACTGCTGAATTATAGCATATCATTAAATTCTCATATCATCACGATAATATTGTAATATTATATTTTCCTGTTTTCTTATCTAGCCACTGATAAAATAAATCCCAAATTTTATAGTATTCTTTCTTTTCTTGTTCTCTAATTGTTAATGTCAATTTACTCATTTCTGCACATTCCATTATTGTCTTCATCACCTCTTGTATCGGAATTTTTTCACTTTTCCGATTTTTGGCGAATACAATTGTAGGTGCTCTTAAAAATCAGACATATCAATTGTTTATTATATCCTTCAGATAAGATACCCAATAAAAATATCTCTGGTTTCAAGTCCATGTGCTGTTTTGTCATTTTTTCCAGCCATGTATGAATTTTCGTCCAGTATCTCCTGGCTTCCACATGTCCACCACACGTGATAGTATGATCCAGGTATCTGATGACACTTCCGGCATTTCTCCAATTTTGGACTTATGTATTTGTGTTCCTCTTGCTCAGATGCTAACCATAAATGGACAAAAATGACACATAGATTCTTATCTTTAAATCAGATTTAAACCAGACCAAATTTTAAATAAACCAGGGGTCATCAAACTTTCCTGGCACCTGAATATTGTATAATATACTTGGGTTTCCTTTGGGGATGTTTTTGCACAATATTTGAAGAGATTTCTGGGTTTGGGGGCAAATTTGCATCTGATTTCATGATCTTGTAACCTTTTAAAGGTTTTGGAGGCCACTTTTTTCACTCCAGTTACTACTCATGGACACCCATGAAGAAAGTCTGGAATAAAGGATATTTCAAAACAGAGGGCAGCCTGTCATATAAATGATTTAAACAAAATATGATGGATGACCCAGTATAGGATGTGGTGATGTTCATTAGTTTTATAGAATTATTCATCCAATTATTTACTGCTAATTAGTCATGGCAGCTATGAGGTAGTTCCTGATTTGAAAGATTCCTTTTTTCAAATATTGTTTGCTGAGGAACAAGAATTGAGAAGGAATCTCCAGAGAAACCTAGTTGACTATGGGTAAGAAGATGCTGAACTGAGTATAAGAATTTAGTCTGATAACAACTTAGTCTTTGAGAACTTAATCGGACATAGAAGTATGTTTGTTACATGCAGGACCACTTCCCCACCCTGGATAAGGCTAGCAGAAACAAGTAGAACTGGAGAACTAGCCAATTATCTAGGCAATCATTTTGGACTCATGGAAGTTTGTAAGATATAGGAAAATGAATTCTTGATTCCAAACAGTTTATAATCTATAATTCCAACAAAGGAAAAGAGACCATATGATTAGAAGAGGAAGAATGTATGTTTATCTCCATAACACTCACCTAGGGTTAATTACACAGGGCACTGATTGTCAATCTGGTGCTTTTCTAAGAGTCTTGAACTTCAGTTTCCACAATTCCTTCTCAGAGGCTATATTGGTTCATAATGATGGACATTAAAGTATGAAATATTGGACTCCTCTCCAAAATGGCAAAAGGGAAAGAGCCTTTCTTTCTCTTATCCATGATTTGCTGTGTTTGCTGCCAGAGCTGGCTCTTTGGCAGGCCCCCTCCCGAATTTGAATGGGAGCACATGATGACTTTGGGATGGCTGTGGACCCACCTGGGAGGGGGAATCTTGAAGATTGCAACTTCTTGTGGGCAGTGGTGGGATTCAACATTTTTTACTACTGGTTCTGTGGGCATGGCTTGGTGGGCATGGTGTGTGGTGGGTGTGGTTTGGTGGGTGTGGCAGAGGAAGGATACTGTAAAATCCCCATTCCCTCCCCACCCCACTAACCTGCTTTCCAGCTCTGTTCTCCTGTGCAGGGCAACAAAAGAAGACCCAGCCAATCAGCTGGGACTCGGGAGGCAGAGAAGAGATGGGGGCAGGCCAGTCAGAGGTGGTGCTTGCCGGTTCTCTGAACTACTTAAAATTTCCGTTACTGGTTCTCCAGAACTGGTCAGAACCTGCTGAATACCACCCCAACTTGTGGGAGCAGCTGGAAAATCAAGGGACTTTTACATGTCTTCCTATGGGCAGAGTGTCTTTGTAAGCAAGCCTGGGTCTTTTAACTTCACTTTTAAAACTTTTGTTTTTGTTTTTTTTATCTCTGAAGTAGGAAAATGTACAGAACCCAGACCAAAATACTGTTTCCATACTGAGTACACTCACCAATATCACTCAGATATCAAAGGCTGAACAAAGACCGTAATAAAGGTATTTGATTTGATACTCAAATATCCAAGAACAGTACAAAGGAGTGTCCAAGGAGAAATGCATTATTTTCTTTTTATCACTCTGACCTCAGAAGCAATTATGACATCTATCCAGGGAGGACATTTTCCAAGATGGACTGCAAAACTGATGAAAACAAAAACACTTTGCAGACTTTGAAAGCCTGCCATGTGGAAAATAATTCTCAGAGACAAACAGCCCAGTTATAGATTATTACACTTCCTTGCCAGTTAAGGTCATTATCAAACTTCAATAAAACTTGTAACTTCAAAAGATCTGTCCCCTCCTCTCTTGGCAAACAGTTTTTTAATATGAAAGGATGTTGTCATCATTAGGTTTTTGCAATACTCCCAGGGATGAAAATATGCTGCAAAAAATTTGTCATACACATTTTCACAGCAACCTCTGTAACTATTCGTCCATCTATGAACATTAGTGCATGGTTCACACTAATCAACAGTAGCGATTATGTAGCAGTAACAACCTCTCCAAGGATTTTAGCCTTTGTTTGTTGTGTTTGTTTGTTTTCAGCCTTGTTAGAAATAACTAACAAGTTAGAAATAACTTTAAATTAGAGATTTACCTCATACAAGTATCTACTCTACTATCAAGTCAGAGGTTCGTTTTAGCTAAGAAAAAAGTAAGAGCAAATGACAACTTCCTAAAAGAAAATACGATGGTTTCTATAAAACCCCTGTGAAATTGCAGTGGGATAGGATGGTGTTAAAAGCTGCTTAAAACCCCAGATAGAGTGTCCAACCACACAAGACTTTTTTCTCCCATCTGCTCCCAGACACACTCCCATCAATCACCCAGGGCTGGCTGAAAACCAGCGATGCTCCATTGAAAACAGCAAAAAAAAAATTTATCTGTGTGTAACCTTGGGGAACTAATTCCCTCCCTCATCCCCCACTTTCCTATCAATTCATTTCAAATAGTATATGCATTCAAGGGCATTTCTCTTCTCTCCATGGCCCCTGCCTCCTAACTTGTATTTCATATTCTCTCAGCTGGTAGTAACAAGCTGCTGAACATATTTGCAGTCTGCAGCTGATGAGGTGAATGTGGGGTCCTGTTTACAGTGTGTACCCTGGATTACAGTGTGAATGAATTGTGTAGAAGGGTTCATTGTTAGGCTCTGAGCATCAAGATTGCCTGTGCAGTGCCTTTGGCTAGCTTCTACCAGTCTGTTCCTTTTAAGGTATGTTAAAGTTTGGTTCCTAGAAACATGCTGTTTCTGTGACTCTGAAATTTAATATATCTGGAGGACATCAGGGTGAGCAGGCTGGTCTAGGCAACTGCATCTCGCCCTGAGTCATCTATTTGCCTATTAAGACAGAATATGTTGGGCAGACCTAAAGGGAAGTCACAGAATGGCAGCAAATGATTAGGGATGTTGGTGATGATAACAATGATGATGATTGCTAGGGATGAAGAGAAGCAACTGGTACCTCATGTGTCATAATATGTAATTTGCCCATCTCTATATACTGAATAGTTTGATCTGTGGGGCAAATGTCAAAGGTAATTTGCTCACAGCAAGGTATCCTTGGTCAATCCTTGAAGGATGTCAGAGAAAGAAATAGGCTGAATAAAGGACAAATCTGCTCCTGTCCTGTTTTCTGCTCATTAAAATTGATTGGCATTTGACTAGGATTGAAATAATAGGAAAACTTCAAGTATTCTACTATATTTAATCATGATCTTTCCAATAACTTTACAAGAACTACAAGAATGAATTCTTTGATGTACAAGCTCCATCTGAGATAAAATTAATGATATTTGTGCAGCAAATGTTTGCTTAACCAAATGCAAATTCTCTAGTGAGGAACACAGATGAAGGTTTTATGATTAAAAAGACATTGATGTCACACTTGCAGGGGACAAAAATGAAGTCTGGTCAACCACTGAAGGATAAAAATGCTATTTAAGATCACAGAAGCACTAGAAGTACCATAGACCTACAATGATACTCATCACACAATCCAGTTTCGTATTATGCAAAGCAAAGCAAAATAAGGACCAGTAGGCTGAAAAATTAAAGCATAAAAAACAAAAAATTAAAAGGAAATATAATTAAATCTTCACCACGCTTCTCCTCCCCATTCTGTCCTTTCAAACTATTTCTGCAACATCCATGTGCCAGTCTTAACAAAATATCAATCAACTATGGCAACCAAACTTGGGCGAACACTTAGGAATTTCAAAGAATATTCAAAGAAGTGGAAGGAACATAACATAAACCAAATTTAAAATACTGTTTTCAACACAAATGTCTCAACTTGAATATTTCATCTGCTTCTGTAGTTTTAACTCATAAAGTTTTATCACGTGTCAGGGATAGAACATATTTTCAAAAACCAAGCAAAAGCTGTTGCATGTAGGTGAAACCTTTCCTGCCAAGCAAAACACTTTTTTGTGAGTTCTCTCTTCTGCCACCCGTTTCCCTATATCTCCTTTGTTTTCTCTTTAAAAAAGAGTATTTTCTATATATCAAGCAGATGTGACAAGTTGTTCCATTTCATGGCTTGATTAGAGTTGCAGATGTTAGATTAATAGAGTTGGAAAGGAACTTGTAGATCATCTAGTCCAACCTCTCACCCAAGCAGACCCTACACCATTGTTGACAGATGGCAGTCCAGTCTTTTCTTGAAAGCTTCCAGTGATGAAGCTCCCTTGAATTCGGGAGAGAAGCTTTTCTGTTGGTTGATTGTTCTCACTGTCAGAAAATTTCTCCTTATCTCCAGGTTGAATCTGTCCTTGTTCAATTTCCATCCATTATTCCTTGTCTGGCCTTCTGGTGCTTTGGAAAATAGCTTGATCCCATCCTCTCTGTGGCAGCTCCTCAAATATTGGAAGACTGCTATCATGTCTCCCCTGGTCCTTCTCTTCACCAGACTAGTCATGCCCAGTTTCTGCAACCCTTTGTCATATGTTTTTAGACTCCAGTTCCCTAATCAACCTAGTTGCTCTTCTGTGCGCTTTTTCTAGAGTCTCAACATCTTTTTTATAATGTGATGACCAAAACTGGATGCAGTACTCTAAGTGTGGTCTTACTAAGGCTTTATAGAGTTGCATTAGATGTAAATCAATGGGGAACAATGCCCAATTCCTCATGTAAAAAACAAAACAAAAGCCAGCACATTCGAAAGGCCACATGATATGGTTTAAACCCATTCAGCTCCCTCTAGCACTACAGACTGCTGTGAAATTTTTCAGATTAATGACAGCAAAACAAAGGCCACAAATATACTTCCAATCAGTGCCTTCCTTCAAGTTTTCAGTTCAAAATATGCCATATTGGTGACACAGTCTGTCATAAGATAATACTTCAGAAAAATTTGGAGCTGACTGCAGACTTTAATCTTATGCACTTTTCTAATCTGAGATTGGAGTCAGCTCAAATGGACTTGAACCAGTTGATAAACATTTGAACACAGAGAGAAAAAGAAAGACATATTTTGTAATTTCAATGTGAAAGAAAGGGGAAATAATCATTGTGGAGTAGGATTTCTTACTCAAACCCTATATAGTCCCAAATATCTGAAGTAAAATGTTGATGATACAGGATTAGGAATTTTAGCAAATTTAGCAATCACATTTAGCTTTCTTCATTGAATTACAACCTTACCATTTAACTCTAAAAGCAATTCTAATTTGAAATCAAAGAAATACTACATCATCAAAATGTCATCAAAAACTAATTTACATCTCCAAAACCCTGCAGAATACAAACCAGCAGGATAGAAGGGACAATGAAAAAAATCATCTTATCAATTCCTGGAGATAAAATAATAATTATAATAATAATAAAATGAAGCCTGGATAAAGGAGGCGGATAAGGAAAAAAAAGTTGGAATGATAGACTTATAATAACAACAGAAATGTCCCAAAGGTGCTTTTTCAAGAGGCAACTGGACTTTCTGGTTTTTCTTTGAAGACATTTTGCTTCTCATCCAAGAAGTTTCTTCAGCTGTGGGCTGAAGAAGCTTCTTGGATGAGAAGCAAAATGTCTTCAAAGAAAAACCAGAAAGTCCAGTTGCCTCTTAAAAAAGCATTTTTGGAACACCCATGACCTGGGTGACTGAAAATCTCCCTAAACAGCAGAAATGGTGAAGAAGAGGGCAAGAAAAATAAAGAATTGGTCAGCACAAAAGGAAAAGGAACTGCATGGCTTTGGATTGAAAATCTGACGAGTTGACATCCACTCATATTACTAAACATGGAATATAGTTCTATTAACTATATCAAATACACGCTCTGTCACATGTTGCCCAACCTCGGTAAATTCCAGGTTTGTGAACCTCAGTCCCCAAAATTCTCATATCAATGGCCACGCTAGTTATGGGATTCTGGGCTTTGAAGTTCACACACCTGGAAATTGCCAGTTTGAGAAACATTGTTCTATCAGATCAGAAAGAATGTGTGACCTATCCAGACCATGCCACTATCTAAAGTAGCCTGCCAAGAGATCTGTTTTTGCATTCTCAGATGGACAGGATAACAAAAGACAGATTTCTGCATTTACTTTGCAAAGCTGCTGGATTATAATAATTAACCATTTTTACTTACAGATTTACAGAGAAGAGATAAAAGAAGAGATTGGGAAGGACGGAAGGAAGGAAGGAAGGAAGGAAGGAAGGAAGGAAGGAAGGAAGGAAGGAAGGAAGGAAGGAAGGAAGGAACTGTGTTTCCATTATAATGTAGCACAGTGCAGGAATATTTATTTGTGCACGTTTCCAGCAGTGAATTTGTTTCCACGCAATATTATGCCAGTTGGACTTTGGTAAACCCTGAAAATAGAATATCAAAGATTCATCTGAACAATGGCAGCTGCTTCCAACCGAGTTACATCTGACTGAAACAAGTTGAATGCAGCAGGAAGGAAAGCTATGTTGACAAAACAGACAGAGGCTCTTTCTCCCCAGCTCAGTTAAAGTGCTAACCCCATTTCTTTAAGCCAGGAGAATACGATAACAACAGCCTTAACTTTGCTATCTTCATTGTAAGTGTGCTGGCTTGCTGCCAGATGGTGGTGTCTTGATTTCCAAGGTGCAGGAAGTATGAAGCCAAGCCAAGCCATTGGTTAAACTCTTTGACTTTGCTCTAGCCTCTTTCTTCATGTCACCAGTCAATGGTCCAGCATCTGTTAATTGCAACACTGCTGTCATTGGCGAATGGTTTTGACAGATGGCTAGATCTGCAGTAAAGATGCTAGTATTTCCCTAAGACTTCTGGTAGGTGTTCTGTAAGGACAGGGCAAAAGCAGGAAATGTCCCTGGATCTATCAGGCAGTTCTCCCAACACCAACAATCAGCAGTTTGACAGGCATCTTTAGATGGGGCAAAGAGGGATGTCTTGTGCCATTGACTTTCCAATGACATGCTTTTTGAAATGCAGTAGCAGAATTAACTGCCATCCCTTTGCTTCCCTCAGAAAATTTGGGGATATGTAGTCAGAGACCCAGTCCAAGGGAAGGAGGATAAGAGGGAAGACACCTATTTGAGTAAAAATTGGTTATGTATAAGTCAATATGTACTTTATACATTCTGTAAATTAAATAGAAATTCAGTATGCCTCTATATAGTCTGGAAGATTATGAACCATGATCCATGCACCTATTCAGACAGCTCTCCGTATATTCATTCCCAAACAATTATAACAGAGCTGATTTGAGGGTTTGGAATTAGTCACAAATAACTTCCAATAAGTGCACTTTGACAGTTCTAAAAATTAGGATATATAGCCCTTTCACCAAAGGATGAGCTAAATGGCAATATCTAGTCAACTGTGGCTAATGTGGAAAAAAAGTCTTGGATATGATTAGTACATGGAGTGGGAATCTACCAGGATGAGATATAAGAGCTAGGAAAAAATTATTTGAAGAAGACATTGGTCAACCAAGTTTAGTTTGCTGCCAAGATACCTACAGCAGAGAGAATCAGAAAGTCAGGATGGCAACTATGACATGCACATTAAAAATTGTGTTTCACTGCATTAAAAAAACAGGCAGAATTTTAATCTTATCTTTGAACTGCTATTTTTTTTCACCATACTGTAAGAACACTCTCGATGACTATGCAAATGTACTTAGCAAGAACTGAGCTACCTTCTGAGGAATCTTTTCATATGATGATTGACATTGCATTATGGATGACCTAAATCAAGAGTGAAGGTCACTAGAGAGCCTAAATTACAATGTTATTAAGTTAAAACTGGAACAAACTTCTTTGGGAGCTTGTTTTCCTGCCATGTTGCTCTAGCAGTGATAGTTGGTAGTTCCAATAACTATATTCACACAGCATGCGTGCCAAGTCACAGGGAAAGACCTAACAGGTACATTTGCACAACATGCTAAGCTCAGTTTAGAACTAGTTTGGGTGTTTCTGAATATGTGGTCTAGCATGTTGTGTGAACTCAGCCATTTTGATGAATTAGTGATTCAGTGGACTGTGTAAACCTAAAAATGGATTGATTCAGTAACCAACTCAAACATGTTATGTGAAATCAGGCACAGTGCTAAAGAGCTTTCTGATGTACTTGTGACCATAAGGACAATGCAACTGCCAATTTCTACCTCGATTCTTGTTGTGTTCTTCCCATGCCACCCGCCCCAAGCCATTCTTCTTCATCTCCCCACTCCCCCCCCAAAAAAAGAAAAGTTGAAAATAAAACTGAACATCACAACTACATATTTGGGATGTGGAGCAGCACTCCCACAAGGGAGCTGTTACCTTCTTTTCTTCAGAAGAAAGATGGGAAAAAGAACATAATTTGTTATTTTCAGCAGTCTGTTACCTCAAGCCTGATAAAACACAGAATACCAGCAGATTGTATTATTGTTGCTTACAGAAGCAAATATCATGCCCATAGCAGCACAAAGTACAGAGGCGCTGGGAGTCAGGCCGTCTATAAATACAACATGTTGTTGTTGTTTATCATTGAATTCAACCCTACAAATACATATCTCTTTGTGCAAGAATGATTCTAAGGAACCCTTCCCCCTGTGGAATTGAAGTCAGAATTATCCACAGGGAGGAGGTAAAAAAACTCAAGACGGCAGCCAGAATACTTGAAGGACAGCTTTAATATCACAACTGTGGCACCATTAGATGTTTTTGACCCCCCTCACTGATTGAAGTACTTTCCCAAACATTCTCATGAAGTGGACTGTTCCAGAGGTGGTATTCAGCAGGTTTATGACCAGTTTGGAGAAATGGTAGCGGAAATTTTGAGTAGTTCAGAGAACCGGCAAATACCACATCTGATTAGCCCCGCCCCTATCTATTCTCTGCCTCCTGAGTCCCAGCTGGTTGACTGGGTCTTCCTTTGTTGTACAGCACAGGAGAACGGAGCTGGAAAGCAGGTTAGTGGAGTGGGGAGGAATAAGATTATGCAGTATCCTTCCCCTGCCATGCCCACCAAGCCATGCCACACCCACCAAGCCATGCCCACAGAACCCGTTAAAAAAATGTGAATCCCACCACTGGACTGTTCCAATTGCTGATCCCTATTCTGGTACTATCTTATTTTCAAGACCTGTAGTCACCTGACTTCCCTCTATTGTATACATTCTCCCCATCCACTGATTCCACCACCCTTGTGATAAAGAAGAGAAGAGGTACCACCGAGTGTCCTACTATTCTGCTGCTGCCTATCTGCATCAGGAGACTCCAGATTTGGCAACTTTAAGACTTGTTTTCTGGGGAATTCTGTGAGATGAGGTCCACAAGTTTTAAAGTCGGCAAGTTTGCAGACCTCTGAGCTACATCAAAGTGTTGGAGGTGGAACAACCAAAGATCACTCCTTGCTAATTACCCACAGGGCTGTTTTTAGGGGCTATGGAAAGTTTTGGGTCCTTTGGATGTGAATATAGGCACATATAAGTGTCATCCCTGAAGCCATTTTGGAGCATCTTCTGGACTGCCACAGCAAGGCTGGTTGAAGCTGTGGGAATGGGAGAGGGGGATTAGAGATAACTGGGGACTTGTAGCCAAAGTAAAATTCTTTCTCCTCTGAATCAAGGACATTCTCACCAGGTGCTGGAGAGGCATGGACAGAAACCATCTGGATTTGGGACTGTGACCTGGCTGGACCATATTATGGACATGTGGATTGGGGGGAAGAACTTTGATTTTTAATTTGGGTGGGGAAAACCTTGGGACCTTCAGAGTCAGGTTTTCACCAGATGTGCCAATATGTCATGCTTAATAAAGTTGGACTTTGTGGAACACTTTGGCCTCGGAGTTATGATTGCCTTGGGTACTTGGAACCCTGACACTAACCCAACTCTGAAGGTGCTGAGGTTTTTCCCATCCAATAGGTATGGATGGAATGACACTGTTCCAGACAGATCTCGTGCTTTTTTTGAGTATCCTTTTGAAACCACAACTCTTACTCAATAAACAGGTGGCATTTGAAGCTAGGAGAGCCCTTACACAACCTCAGTTGTACATCAGTTATGTTCATTCCTGGAGGCCCTGTACCCAGTCATCACCTCCTGATCACCTCCTACATGGATTATTGAATGTTGCTGTAGGGGCTGCCCTTGAAGAGCATTCAGAAGCTTCAGGTGATACAAAATATGCTGGGTTGTTTCCTTTTTTATGTGTTTAGTGGTTTTTATTGTTTTGAAAGGTTTTTTTATATATATTTTATGTTTTTGGTTATGTTGTTCTGCTCCTTTTGTATTTTAACTTTGTATGCAGAGTCACACATGTGAGATGGTAGCCATATATATTTACAAAATAAATAAATAATGCAAACTCTTGATCAACTTACATGCCTTTGTGTGTGTGTCTGTGCATGTGCGCGCACATCTGTCTCTCTGTCTCTCTCTCTCTCCCCCCCCCCTCTCCTTTTACCCATCTTTTATCTATTTTGCTGGTTGATTGGTTTGATGTTTAGGAATGTTTAACAAATAAACATCAAGGTATACTTTTTTTGTTGCTGAACTGAGTAGCATGTGCACTTGTTTTGATCTGAATATAGGAACTGACTGGAAATTAAATTGGAAATTACTGAGAGTATAATTTTCCAACATCCTCCAGGTAATGAATGACAAAGGCAAATGTGTATTATATACCTTGAAATTGGTCTTGAACTCTGCAGGATAAACAAGAAAATTCTTTTTTAACACCAGACAGCTAAAGATGACTTAAGGCTGCATTGCTCATGGGGTTGTGATGAGATGAAGCAATGTAATGGAAATACAACAGAAGAAAGAAGGAGATGGATGGATGATCAACACTTACATACTAATTTAGATAAAATATATCTTAAGTGGGATTTTAAGTGCATTTTCTCTGAAGCTGTCCTTTCCCTGTAGAATATCCTCTCTATGAGATCTGGTAGACCCCATCCTTTAGCCTTCTGGAAGGCCTGGAAGGGCTAACTTTTCCTCCAAGTGCTTGGCTAGGGTGGGGCAAAACATCCAATAAAGGTCAATGAAACTGTACATTGTCACTTTGGGGCACTGGAGTTGTTTGGAGTTGGTTTGGCGATTCTCTTTCATGGCCTTGCCTTGCTATTCTATCCCATCCCATCCCATCCCATCTCACCCCATTCTTGTGAGCTACCCAGGATTATTGCATATGCTGTAAGATGGCCATATACATCTTACTAAATAAATAGTAGGAGTAAGCATATTAAAAATATGGAGCTATGAATAGTTCTGGCCAGTATCAGACTCTTGTGGATCTTTTCTAGAACCAGAAGGCAGGTAAGATTGGCCCCTAGCCAATAATTGGATAGGAGCTCATCAAGAAAGATCAGGACTATCTATCTATCAGCATGCCTGCCTGCTTGCCTGGATCCTGGCTAAAATCAGTGTCAAATTCCTTTCATGTTCTTGTTAAAAAGACATTTTCATTCAGGTGTTCATGATGCAATGATGCCTTTGCTTTTATGTCTTATTACTATTTTGCTTAGTTTCCCATGGGAATTGAATCCTGTTTAGCATCCTGATTCTGCCCATTTTGAGGGATGTGGGTTCAGGCATAACCATAAAATGCAACTCTTGCTCATCTTGAGCTACAAGCATCTTCAGAATTCCCTCAAGGTTGCCTGTGAACAGGGTGGTAGAACAAGGAGAGAAAAGGATGTGGGCAGAGAAGGCCGAATGAGCAAAGATCTGACAGACCAGGTTTGGCTCTTGACATTACAAAACTTTCCTTGTCCCAGGTCTAATTTTTTTCTTTTTACAAAGTTTTTATTTTTTACAACAAACATATGAACAAAACATAAAAACATAAAGCCCTCTTTCAATTATTATACTTACAGTGTGTCAGTTGGTTACAATCTTTTGTGCTATCCTTTTTACTCACAAGTTACATAAATTCTCACCTTATTGGTCTAGCTTGTGCTTATATGAGGGCTATCCACAAAATAGATTATGTTTTGCAATAGAAAAAAAACAAAGTGTAGGAAAAAAAATTATTATATACACTTGAAAGTGACACTTAAATACTACTTTTCAACATATTCACTGAACAAATTGAGGCACTTATCATAGTGGTGGACAAGCTTTGTAATTCCATTGTCATAAAATTCAGCCGCCTGAGATTTGAGCCAGTCAGTCACGCCCGCCCGCAGTTCCGCCGTCGTCGTCAAAGCTCTGTGTTTCCAAGCCAGGTCTTCATCCCGAAACAAGTGGTAGTCGCTTGGTACAAGATCGGGGCTGTAGGGCGGATGAGGAAAAATCTCCCACTTGAAAGCATTCAGGACTTCTCGAGTGCGATTTTCTGTGTGTGGTCGGGATGTCATGCAAAAAACAAAATTTTTGAGCTTAACTTTCCTCTACGCTTGTTCTGAATTGCTTTTCTTAGTTTTCGCAACGTTTCACAATACCTCACAGAGTTTATTGTTGCACCATGTTCCAGAAAATCGATAAGAAGCACACCTTGCCTATCCCAAAAAACAGTCACCATAATCTTCCTTGCAGAGAACATTTGCAAACATTTTCTTGTTTTGGGGGGGAATTTATGTGCCCCCACTCCATAGACTGCAATTTGGTCTCGCTGTTCACATGTTTTGACCCAAGTCTCGTCTCCAGTTACGATTCGATCAAGAAATGAATTCTCCATCTTTGTCGTAAGAGTACAGAAATGTCAGTGATGCGCCATACGCTCACTCTTGTGGTTTTCTGTCAGGATTTTAGGCACCCATCTTGCACAAAATTTGTGGTAGCCTAGCTTTTGTGTAACAATTTCATGCAACAAACTGTGTGAAATTTGTGGAAAACTAAGCGAAAGTTCCATTATTGTGAAATGGCGGTTTTTACGAATCTTGTCATTGACGTTTCGTGACCAGTTCATCAGTCACAATGCTCAGACATCCACTCCACTGTGTCATCATGAACGTTAGTTCGTCCATTTTTAAACTTAATGCACCATTGGCACACTCCATCTTCAGTGACGATGTTGTCCCCATACACTTCACAGAGTTGCCAAAAAATTTCAATCGGTTTATGGTTTTTGCCAACGAAAACCTTTATCACTGATCGCACCTCACAACTCATGGGATTTTCAATTGCAAGCACACATTTCAAATGTTTGCTGTGAAATAACAAGGCAAATGATATGAACCCTCCCACTAGCACGACTAGATGCAGACTAAGTGGCGGATGCACAAACCAAATATGGCCATGCTAGCTCCGCCCCTCTTTGCTACAAACAAAAACGTAATCTATTTTGTGGATAGCCCTCATATAATATCAATCATTAAACATTCATTTGACTATTTTTCCATCATTTTATACGAGATATTCTAATTTTCATATATGATTTAATCTATTAACATTCATCCATGGTTATATATTTTATGTTGTATTCTTTATCAGTCTATTAACTTTTATTGTAAGGCTTACTAATCTATTTCTTAACCACATCTTTTTATCTTGTCCCAGGTCTAAATTCTGACACCCTAAATGTGACCCTCCTTCATCATATCTGTGTAAACAAGAGGATGTGGGAGGAGATCAAATCTGAAGGATATCTGAGACCCCAATATATAGGCTGATCAGGGGAGGGCTTCAAAAATTTCAGCAATGGGTTCTCTGCCATTGTGGCCACAGTGGGTATGGCCTAGTCAGCCTCCTGCACTACAGTAGGAAGGGCATTTTTCCCTCCCCAGGCTCCGGAGGCTTTTCTTGTGCCTCTGGGAGGGTGACAATGGCCTCCCTGGGCTCTGGAGGTTCTCTGGAAGGCAGAAACTCACCCGTTTCTAGCCTTCCCAAAATTTCAGGAGGCCAATTTTTCACCCTCCCTGAGCCTTTGTGCATGCCCTGCACTTACCTGCATCCAAATCGGGCTGCAGGGGGACTCCTGGGAGGGGAGGGATGAAGTGGGTGGGGCCAGCCAAGAGTGGGATTTGGGGGGTTCTCTGAACTGTACAGAATCTTAGCTACAGGATCTCCCAAACCCCTGCAAACCCCCATGGGCCCATCCTTGGCCTGGCTTATTTTGTGGAACTTCTTGTGTCCATACCACCGTCTGAATTCTCCTACACTATTTCCCTGAAGACTAGAGGTTTTATCTTGGGTTAACTTCCATCATACGGGTATTTGAGGGAGAATGCCCCACACCTATTTTTCTCTCCTTGCAAGGTGCTACAAAGAGCAAAATCATTTTCTGCATATGAATTTTTAATTAACCAAATAGAACCAAGTTATTAGCAGTCTCAAAAGAACCCCAACACAGCTTTATTTATCCACATGGATGATAGAGTGAAGAGAAAGAGAGAAACGGAGAAGATACAGAACAATTAAATAGTAACCTAAAATAAGAAACGTTGAATCACAAATTAGCCAAGCTACATTTGCTCAGTCTACTTGCTCAGTCCATCAGCCCCTAAACTTTTATTTCTAATTTAAATCTAAATCTATTGCCGTCTACCCCAACATTGAAATTAAAAGATTAATATGCATTACTATATTAATTCCCAATTAAATTAAATTTTGAAAATTAGAATTGTTTTGTTCTGCTTTTTCCAGCAACATCTCCTTCCCGTCCCTTAGTCTAAGCTATTTTCTTAGGAAAGCCCAACCTTTCTGCATTGAAAAGCATTCAGCAATGCAGAGAAAAGATTTCAGCTGCCTAGGCTGAAATAAAAAGAGAGAAAAGCTAAGCTTGCTCTGTGTAACTTTTCTGCGAGAACCTGGCAAGGCAATAAATAAAACCAGCAGATTCTGTCTAGACCTTCCCTGCTGTTCTGGGGAAGGAAAAGGCTTGCAGTCAAGCAGATGGCGTGGGTGAAATCCTAATAGATCCACTGACATCAGAATTGCTGGATTCACCCCGCCAGTATCCTGCCTCGTCAATAAAGGTTTCACATATGAACTGGCTTCCTTCTGAGATTTAAAGGGAGCTGTAATAACTCCAGCAGTGTGCTTGCCTCCAGCAAAGCAAGTAACATATGAATTAAAGAAGAAAAAGAGGGAACATTTATTATTAACTAGTAACAGGCCAGCCATTATGATGAATAATGGGTACTCTCAAGGAAGGGGGAACATATTAAAGACACCCCCCTCTCTGAAATGAAGGAGAGATGCAATAAGTCTCTGTGCATTCTATGTGGATAAAAAAAAATTAAAAAGACATTTTTATTATACTTAATCATGGAGAATCAATTTTGCCCCTCTAGTGGTTCCAAATAAGTTCACTCAAATTTTCATTATGAAAGGGAGCCAGGAGAAAGACCCCCCCACACACACTGGAATTCTAACTGTCTTTATTCTCAAGGGGTTCTCATCCAGTGAAATTCATCCTTTGATAATTAAGGGAAGGAAGGTTTTGTCTTGATTGCTGGAGAAATCAGACTTATTGAAGTTATGATCTTCTCTCACCCAGGTATCAAACCTTTTGGAACCAAACAAACTTACTTACAATTGCATATCATTTTAGCAGATCTCCTGTAGCTAAGTTTTGTACCGGAGATTAGCACCACCTCCTAGATTCAGAAACGACTAACACATATATATATGTGAAGGGAACCTTTATCTTTACCACATAAGGTGGTCAAAAACATCCCAGTGATGGCTGTGATAATACAAATGAAATTCCACTTAGGTTTTAATGTGCAATGCATGCTGATAATTGTCACCTTGTCTTTTTTTTAATATTGTGGGAACCCCTGTATGGTAGCCTGCCACACCCACCCCAGAGAGAGAGAGATCAATATTATTATAGAGATAAGCTAGAGAATTTTATGTCAATCTTTGATCCCCTAGAAGAAGGATAAAATAGGAATTTGCATAAGTAATCAAACAAATATTTGAGAGGAGGCCATCAGAAATGTCAGTATTATAGTCTGGGAAGTGAAAAATATCCCCAAAGAAGGAAGTCACTTCTATATTGTTGGCAAGAAAACTGCATAGTTGTGTTGATATAGTTAACAAGAATCAAGCTCAGTTCCATTATAACATGAAGTCAGGGTACTTATCTCTGTAGCCTAGAAATATTTGCTTCTGCAAGAAGCTGATTCTTGGAAAATCCTGCATTTTTATGGAGCTTTCTTTATCATATAATACATTCTGATGCATGTTACAAACTGAAATACAAAAGGTAAGCAACAAAAATTGTTACCCATTGTGTGGGAACCAGAAGTGGGCAACCTACAGTTCACATGGCACCTTGACACTCATTTTTGTGGTCCTCAGAGGAGGACATCCATGGTGTGAGGTGTAAAAAAAAAGTCAAAACAGTCGCCATAACTGTGCAAAGTTGTCCCCTTTTTATGTATGTAAGTAGGGAGTGGCAAAACTGCAGTTCCAATTGCTATCTTGATTATTTTTTAACACATGTGTACCCAGATGCCTCTGGTTAGAGACCCTTGAAATATTTCTATTTACAGAAGCAAAACCATGGGATTTTTTAAAATTATGCTGTCATTTAAAAAAAAAGAAGCAAATCCAAAAACAGATACATTACATTTCTAATAGACATTACGTATTTGTTTTTAATTCCCTTAAACCCACACCCATTCCCCAGGCTGAAAAATCTCCATCTCTCTTCTCTGCAGACTTGAAAACATTAAATAAATAAAAATAAGGATGCCTCCCCTTGGCTAAAAAAATATAATTCGCCTCTGACTTGTAAGTTCCAGAAATTAAAGTTCAGTTACACAAATTGCTCCTCCACCTCTTCATGACTGGTGGATAAATTTAAAGAAAGATATAGTGCTACCTTCAATAACCCTAGATCTTGGTAATCTATGAAGGCATTATGATCAGATTTTTGCAGCAAGGTTTTTTCAATTAAAAAAGAGGTAAATGAATAGAGTGGCTTACTTAAGGTCACCCAATGATTTTAACTCAAGCATCGTAGCCATGACGCTAGAAAAATTCTCCTTTCCTTTCATGTGGACTTTTCATTCCTCTTGTACTGAACACAATGTCCCCAGCTAAACAGCGAACAAAGCATAAAGGCGAATATCTCGTCCTCACATCATTTTAATAACCAAGAAAGACTAGACTTCTGATTGCACATCCATCATTATTTTCTGAGCTTCTGTTGACTTTTAAGACCTGCGCTTCAACTAACAGAATGAAAATAAAATCCTAAGTATTCCTGGAAGTGAAGCTTGGTGAGATATCTTATTATGAAATTCATCTTTTGCCTTCTTTCATTGGTTAAAATTATTTCAAGAGGTCCATATTCGATGAGAAGAAACAGCATGTTCTGTTATTGGGGAAAGGGGGGTGGAGAATATAATGGATATATCCAAACTTTGGGTTTTTTAAAGACCCAAGCAGTTAATTTAGATTAAGCCTATAGAAACAGTAATGGCCTGTCCAAATTTACCCTGCCAGTTATTTATTTATTTCCTGTGTTTTTCCTCAACTTCAGAGCATTGCAATAGTATGTTGTTATTTCCAAGGGCATTTTTTTTTTCAGAAATATAGACTGGCTGCTAGGGTCAACCAAAATAGTTTTTGGGGAAAAAATGTGTCAGGAGGAGTGGGAAATCTATGTTTTTTTTTAAAGGTGGGCTAAATCTTATTTCAATATGAGACCACCTCAAAAATATTCATAGAATTTTCCCACCCAACATATCTATCTCCTTACCTGCAAAACTATGTGTTAGAGAAGAGTCAAGCACTGTTAGTATACAGAGCAATACCGCAGGAATAGCCTAAGGGCTTTCTCTCACACAGATATGTTAACATACTAGCCTGTAGTCCTTGCCCTGGCAGAAAAGTATGTTGACATATGTTGCATTGTCCAGACATCCAAACCTTACCTTGCTTTGCTGATAGGCAGGTGACTGTTGCTGTCTTTCCAGTTTTAATGCAGGATAATACAAAGTGTAACAATTGCTAAATATCTACAGCTACTTTCTCTAATACAAACTCTCTTGTATTGGCAGAAGAAGAAAACACAAATCACTGTCAGCCTTTAACAGTGATGAAAGGATTCTTTGGACAGGGGTTTCAGATACTTTATAAGTTACCTATGGCATGTCTCCATCAGGAGTGCTGTCTGATGCCAATTACTTGTCAGTGAAGCTATTTCTAAACATGGGTCTATTGCTTTTCTGAAAGAGTGCTAAACACTTCTCCAAAAAGAGGCTAATTGACAGGAGAAGAAAATAGAATGCAGAATAACAGAGTTGAAAGGGACTTTGGAGGTCTTCTAGCATAGTCCCCTGCTCAAGCACGAGACTTATACCATTCTGAACCAATGGCATTCCATTTTCTTCTTAAAAACTCCAGTAATGGAGTACCCACAACTTCTGAAGGCAAACCATTCCACTGATTAATTGTTCTCACTGTCAGGAAATTTCTCCTTAATTCTAGGTTGGATCTCTCCTTGATAAGTTTCCACCCATTACTTCTTAGCTTATCTTATGTGCTTTGGAGAATAGATTGACCCCCATTTCTCTGTAAAAACCCCTTTGTATTGTTGTCAAAAACAACCCCTAAAGGGCTGAAATATTTAAATAAATTTGAGTGGCAGATGAAGAACACTTTCCAGCCATACTTTTCTTATTTTGAATCTACTGTATACACCTAAGTATGTATTTAGATTTCCTTCAGATTACTCTTTGCCATGTAGCAAATGTGTCCACTTCTATAGGTATCTTTGACAAATAATTATTTGTTTTGTGAACATTTGAAGTTACACTGGTACTATAAAAAAGTAACTTATGGCCATTTTAAATGGACCTTCCAGGTTAGTAATCACATGCATTAATGCTTTAAAAAAAAATAGGTCCAGCAGGCTTTCAAATACTGCTAGACCTTTGTTTAACAAACACTTTCAAAGCAATGTTCACCCTGTGTAGATAAGGAACTTTTGAGTGAAATCCAGCAAGAACTACAGAATGTCCCCATCAGAAATATATGAAGTAGATACCTCTCCAGAACTCAGGAGTTCAATCCAATCCAAAATGGCCATGAAGGGCAGTGCCCAGAGAGGAAAGGAAGGAAAACATGTCTGTAGCAACCACAAATGACTGGTAGGAATTGAACAGAACTTAAGTCCTAATATGTCATCACCAATGACATTCATCATGCCAATGAATTCAGTCAGTCAGATTTGTCCTGGGAGGACTGGTGGGCTGATGAAAAGATGAAGGCAATTTTGTGAGGCTCCTGAAAACTTTAACAAGACATGTTCATGTGGCCATAGATGTTTTCCTCTCTCTCTCTCTCATTCAAAAGAAGTCAAATCTATTGAAACTTAAGAGTGATAGGTATAGAGGCTTCTGCTAGAGTTACCCTCACTATGTCAAACAGGAAAGATGAAGCTAGGAGGAATCCATATCGGAGTCAGACCAAAAAAATCTATCTGCAAGAAAGAACTGCACCTTTGTATTGTTGTCAAAAACAACCCCTAAAGGGCTGAAATATTTAAATAAATTTGAGTGGCAGATGAAGAACACTTTCCAGCCATACTTTTCTTATTTTGAATCTACTGTATACGCCTAAGTATGTATTTAGATTTCCTTTAGATTACTCTTTGCCGTGTAGCAAATGTGTCCACTTCTACAGGTATCCTTGACTAATAATTATTTGTTTTGTGAACATTTGAAGTTACAATGGTACTATAAAAAAGTAACTTATGACCATTTCCCACACTTATGACCATTGCAACATCCCCATGGTCACAGGATCAAAATTTGGACTCCTGGTAACTGGCATGAATTTGACAGTTGCATTGTCCCAGAGTGATGTGATCACTTTTTGTGACTTTCTGACAAGAAAAATCAATGGGGAAGCCAGATTCACTTAACAATTATGTTACTAGCTTCATAACAGCCATGATGCAGTTAACTACTGGGGAAAGAAAGGTTGTAAAATGGGACAAAAACTCACATGACAACTGTCTTGCTTAGCAACAGAAATTTTGGGATCAATTGGGTTGCAGTTGAGGATTGCCTGTATTCTCTTGGGAATTCATTCAATCATAGCATTTGAGCAGGAGTCGCTAAATATTCAAATTTAGTGGTACTTATATTGAAGGAGATATGTGCAGTTTATCAGTTTTACTCATTCTTCACGTAAACAAAGTTCTGTTTAAAAACTTATCAAGAAGAATCAGGCCATATATGAAAAAATAAAGGTTAGATAACTAGAAGATCAAAAGTATGTCAGCCAACGTAAAGGTGATCATTTGGAGAGGGCTCTAGAAATATAAAGATGGACAGCATGTTAGAGATGTAAAGAAAAGATAAATCCTACAGTGGAAGGTCATGACAAACTTTGACAAGATCATGAAGGATAAGGATATTTCTAAAACAACAAAGATAAGAAGAGCAATGTATTTTTCCTGGAGCTAAGATAAGTCTCTGAAAGCTGGACATTGAGAAAAAGTAAGAGAAAAGAGATGGATGGCTTCAAATTACAAATCTGAAGACAGTTACAAACAGTAGCATAAAAATAACCAATCAATCAGTCTGAATGAAATAACAACTGAGTGCTCCCTTGAGGAAATGATCAACAAGTTGTGGGGATGCGACTCAAGCAAAGAATTTACTCAAAAGAAATTACTACCCTTGGTAAACAAAGCAAGGAGAAGATATGGGACAACAGTGGAAAAGGAGATTGGACAGATTCAGAGATATCCCTGAAATGTCCTTTAGAGTCCCAAAGGTGCTTTGTCAAGAGGCAACTGGACTTTCTGGTTTTTCTTTGAAAACATTTTGCTTCTCATCCAAGAAGCTTTCCGGAGCTGTAGAAGCTTCTTGGATGAGAAGCAAACCATAGGTGGTATTCAGCAGGTTAGACCAGTTCTGGAGAACTGGCAGCGAAAATTTTGAGTAGTTTGGAGAACCGGCAAATCCTACCTCTGACTGGAGATCCTTCACCTGCCACATCCACCAAACCACGCCCACAGAACCAGTAGTAAAAACAATTGAATCCCACCACTGAGTGAAACGTCTTCAAAGAAAAAGCAGAAAATCCAGTTGTCTCTTGAAAAAAAGCATCTTTAGGACAACCATGATCTGGAGGACTGAGAATCTCCATAGACATTTAGCGATGTTCTTTAGAGTCCTGTGGGTTGTCACCTGGTTAAGATGAAAAGCATTTCCCAATGCAAGAATTGTTTAGGCCCAACTTGATGGTAACCACTATACAAATCACCCTTAATACACTCTGTTTAAATTGGTCATGAGAAGCAGCATGCCACATGGCATGCATTTTTCATCATTGTAAATACTATACAAGCTCTGAGGTTTTGTTAGCCATTGTACACATTCTCACAACCCTCCCTCCGCACTAGTTTTCTCAGAAAATTCATTTCTAGCAACCTGCTGCTTTATCCTCTCATTTATAGGGTATTGTCACATGCTTGGAGGTTTAGAATTGATGGAGAGCACCATTAGTAATAATTGGACTAGCAGAGCTATCTAAGCACACAGAAGTTAGCCAATGATAGTGTAAGTCATCAACACTGTATTTGGAAGATTTTCTTAAGCTCAATTGAGTCTAAGTAGGAAATATGGGAGCATGGTAGAAAGTTTTCCCAAGGACAAAACACTTATGTTCAGACATTTGATGAATAGATTTTTGCATCAGTTTAAAAAAGAAGTTTTACTCAGAATAATAAGGAACCAATATATTTTGAAGTTTGCCATGCAACCTATCATCATTCATAGATGATGCAGTATGTAGTGTTACTATAGATAGGCATTTCATTCTGGATTTCTGTTCAAATGCTTGAGCAAAATGTCCTTACATACAGCTCTGTATGCATGGGGGTGGTCTTTTCTTGATCACTTTACACAAATCTGGACAGTGTCTTCCTGGCACTGTGAAATATGTTCTGGATTTAGAATCCTTGTGAGTTCATTTTCAGATTAAACCACAGATGTAAATGTAACAAAGCGGAGGAGAAATAGTTGCCAATATGCAGAGCATATACAATGATGAGACAATCTGCTTATCAAAAAACCTATCAAAAAATAATACACTGTGATAAGATATTATACAAACTGAGTAGGATGGACATCAACAATTGTTGGGCATTAGGGAGGTAATGACTGGCCCCAAAGGGTCACATTTTTCTCCCAAAATTGAGTGAAGGAGTGCTAGTCTTTCCTATCTGTAATTTGCAATTTGCATTTTTTTTTCTTCCAGATGGCACCCTTATCAACGATTGGAGCTCTTCTCTTTGAAAAATAATTTTATGACATGAAATATTTGAACACGAGGTCCCAGGAGATATTGAATGAGACAGAGGCAGCTAAGTCTAGCTTCCTCCATAGTCTTTCTTTCTTTTCTTTTTAATGGCATGATTTTCAGTTCTCCCCTGCATGAATGCACCACAATCAGATTCCAACACTATGACATGATGGTCACAATAGGGAAATGAGAAGTCCATGTTGTGTCTCTCCAGGGAGATGCATTCTTTACTTGCTGTTACCTGGAATATTAGGCTTCAATTTTGGCTTTTTAATAAAGGTGATAATAGTATTTTAGCATAGCATTCATGCCTCATTTTGAAGTTCAGGAAATCATGTTTAGAATCTTTCAAAAATCCTCTGTTTTTTAAAAGGATCCAGATATTTTTCCTTCTCCACTTTGGAAGATGCTTTGTGAGCCACAAAGAAATGCTGGTGAGCTGCTCATTCTGTACGCTGCCCTTCCTTTCAGTGTTAGTGAGAGAATGTAACATGGGGATCAGGTCCCATCCATTTTCTTATTATTTGCTTATATTCAAACTTTGAATGCCAGGGTAAAATGGCAAAATCTAAAAAAAGAAAAGAGAAAAATAGGAGTGTCTCTTGTGAAGTGAAATAATTGCTGACTTCATTAGTGACTTGGCATTTGTCAGTCATCTACGTTCAAAGACAATTGAAGAGATGGTTTTTGGAGAGCAACAGAATAGAAGATCCCTCCCTTCAATGTCCTATTTGTGACTCTCTCTCGTCCCCACCCCCCCGTCCCTCTCTCCCCCTCTCTCTCTTTCTCTGTCTATTCACACACACACACACACATATATATATATTATTAAAAGTTTTAAAGGGAACATATAAAAATAGCACAAATGAATACAAAATAAAGAAAACAAAGAGGGCAAAGACAAAAATGCAGAAAGATTAAAAAAGAACAAGCTTCCAATTTCCTTTACAGAAAATATGATTACAAAGCTATCTTTCACTGTGTGATTTCAAAAAAAGCTCGCTTTTTCTATAATTTAGTTTTTTTCTCTGATTATCAAAAACACAAGTCCCAAGTACATTGTTTGCTATTTCATGCAAAACGACTCTAAGGGGTTTCCAGTCAGCCATAAATGTACATATTCTCAAGGAAGTCAGTTTGATCATCTCTGCAAACTCCATCATTGTTGTCACCAACCATTCCTCCATGGTGGGCAGTTTTGAACTTTTTCCACTTTTGAGTATGAGAGGCCCTTGGTGCTCTCTGAGCTTGCTTGTTTTCTTACAGATGTATCATTGTCCAAACTAGGTAACATCAGCACTGATATCATCTAGTTTAAGGTGCTTGGGACAACCATGGCCTGGATGACTGAGAATCTCCAAATAATTTGGGTAATAAAACATCCGTGAGAAAAGAAGCAAGCTCAGAGAGCACCAAGGACCCCTCATTTTAACCCTGAGCTACAAATATTCTCCTATACTGATACTTTTGAGCATATAGAAATTTTTTCATGTATAAAACAGTGGTGGAATTCAAATATTTTTTACCACTGGTGCAGTGGGCGTGGCTTGGCATGCATGCATTGTGTGCGTGCATACACTTTGTGTGCGTGCATGCACCAAACATGTACTTTGTACAGGTGTAGCGGCATTTTCACAGGTGCAGAGGCATTCTAACTCACCTCCTGCAAGCCTGCACAATCCCGGTTGCTTCAGCAGCTGCTGTGCCGTGCAAAGCACCGAGCTTCAAATTCAGAGGATAAAGGTGAGTATGGGAGCCTGGGTGGGTTGGTGGGCCCAACAGCAGAGCGGTGGAGAGAACTGGTTTGTTCTCCGCTGCTCATCACTGCTACAGACTCAGCAGAACCAGGCCGAACCAGTAGAACACCACTACTGGTATAAAACCTAAATTAAATTGGCTTTTCTTCTAGTTGTCTGTCCATTAATCCCCAAAGGAAGGTTTCTAGTCTCAGCTGTAGTTTAGTCTTTAAAATTGTCTGAATTTGTGTGTGTTTTCTTTGAGGCTAGAACATAATGTAAATTATGATTTGTGACACTTTCCAAGGCATCTGCTTGGCTACTATGCAAAAACAGGATGTTGTGTGGAGGAAACTTTAGTCCAGTCGAAAATAATTTTTAAAGGGCAAGCACCATTTTCAAATCATGAAGAATTAGGACATGCAGATAAAGGCATGAGAACTGTTGTATTGCATTGTTTGGCAAACCAGGGTAGACGAAAGTGAGGGAGAAAAGTTTTTGCTTCCATTTCCTCCCAAGCCCCAAATTCTTTCTATTATGGGGTGCCTAGAACTAGACATTGCTGTAGGCACGCTCTGGAGCCATGGTTGCTATGGCAACTCAAGTCTATCATAGCAGGCATAATGAGAACAAAATCTAAAGATAATGTGTTCTCAAATGCTACTTCTTCAAGAAGCATTGCTAATATTGGATGCCTCTAAAAGGGCTTCTGAAATCATTTAGGCTTGAGGAGAACTCTATCTCTGGATGATGTTAGCACCACTGATCCTAGTAGTGGCCTCTTAATAGCAGGATGAGGTACTCAGGAATAGAATAGAATAGAATAGAATGGAATGGAATGGAATGGAATAGAATAGAATAGAACAGAACAGAACAGAACAGAACAGAATAGAATAGAATAGTTGGAAGGGACCTTGGAGGTCTTCTAGCCCAACCCTATGCTCAGGTAGGAATCATCATCATCATACAGAATAACAGAGTTGGATGGGAATTTAGAGGTCTTCTAGTCCAACCCTC
Organism: Laticauda laticaudata; assembly: GCA_004320025.1. Lineage (NCBI taxonomy): Eukaryota > Metazoa > Chordata > Lepidosauria > Squamata > Elapidae > Laticauda > Laticauda laticaudata. The sequence continues at coordinate 31,364 of BHFT01033299.1, forward strand.
TCCTCAAGCAAGAAACCCTATACCATTTCAGACAAATGGTTATCCAATCTCTTCTTAAAAATTTCCAGTGCTGCAGCATTCACAACTTCTGGAGGCAAGCTGTCCCACTGATTAATTGTACTGTCAGGAAAATCTCCTTGCTTCTCTCCTTGTTTAGTTTCCATCTATTGCTTCTTGTCCCACCTTCAGATGTGTTGGAGAGTAACTTGACTCCCTCTTCTTTGTGGCAGCCCCTGAGATACTGGAACACTGCTATCATGTCATGCTTAGTCCTTCTTTTCATTAAATTAGACATACCCAGTTCCACCTTGGCCTGGGAGCAAAAACGAGCTGCGGGAGGGAGTTTTTCCCTCCCTGGGCTTTGGAGACTTTCCTTGAGCCTCGGTGAGGGCGAAAATGGTCCTCCTGGGCTCTGGAGGCTCTCTGGAGGCCAGAAATGGGCCCAATTCCTGCCTTCCAGAACTTCCAGGAGACCCATTTTTCACCCTCCCTGAGCCTCTGCACAAGCCCTGCACTTACCTGTGATCACGTGGGGACTCCTGTGGAGACTCCTCCACAGTGGGGAGTGGACCACGTGGGGACTCCTGTGAGTGGCAGGGTGGAGTGGGAGGGGTCAGACAAGGATGGGATTTGCCAGTTCACCGAACTAGCCATAAAATGATTCTTGATTCTTCATGAATGTACCTTTTCTTTATGTATACTGAGAGTATTTACACCAAGACAAATTCCTTGTGTGTCCAATCACACTTGGCTAATAAAATATTCTATTCTAAAATTAACAACCAATTTTCCCAGACCAGTGCGAACCGGTAGTAGCCCACCCCTGGCCAAAGTCCATGACCAAAATATTTAAAGAGGATCCATGGTGAAGAAAAGGTTGAGAACCACTGGTTTAGATAGTTTTAAAGCAAATTAACCATACATCACCATCCTAGACTCTACGGTTTGCTTTATCCAGGCCTCTGGAGGTGGGCAAACCATGACATGTTCACAGTCTCTTGAATGACATTTAAGGCATGAAAAATCTAGAAAAAATGTTTGGAGATTCGTGCCCAACCTCTTGTTTGCTTGACTCTTGCCTTTTAGTCACCCAGTATAAGATATTAGGAGTTTCCTCTTTACAAGGAGTCATCTCAACTTCATTAAATGCAGCTGCAATAAGAACAGACCTGATCATTGCATGTAGAATATGGGTGTATAATTTGCCATGTCATGTTACCATCACAATGTTTTCTTCCATTCACAGAGCTTGGTGGGCCTGGCCTGCACATGACGCATCAGGCCTGTAGGCCTCCAGTTTGATACCCCTGATGTAGAAGAACTGAATAATTAAAGGTCTGCTGCCAACCTCTCTTTCCTAGACAAGCTATGGAAATAAATCATGGCTGAACAGAGCCAGGTGTTTCTGGGCAAAATCTATTACGTCTAGGAACATTTGGCTCTGATCAGCCATGATTTTCTAGACTCAATCCAGTAGGGATTCATGTTGGCATTGAAATTGAATGATTCACCCTGTGGGGTGATCATTGTCCACAGACAGATGGGGGACAATGGTCTTGAATCCTGATGATCATTTCCCTGGATCTCTCAGTTGCTTTAGATATCATTAGTTACATATAAAGAGGATTTTTTTTTATTGTGGTTCTGCTTGTACCTGAAAACCTGACTTTAGCATTGTGATGGGAAATTTCCTAAGTGATGAAATTTGCATTGTCTGTTATTTCTCAGCCCATTTATCTAACCCTGTGTTTCTCAGCCTTGGCAAATTTAAGATGTATGAACTTCAAGTCTCTCAGACTTCCCCAGCCAATTGATCTCACCTATCAAGATTTTGAATTTTATTTCCCTTTTCTGGTGCTATTAGTGATCCCATCCAATTTCCTTCTCCTGCAGACTTGCTAAATGCTCACTCCATCTTTTCCTCCAATTCATGAAAGAAATTGATGAAGAGTGAAGGACCCAGCGTTAAATGTTATGGCACCCTATGTACTACCTCCCTTCAGTTTAATGAGGAACCATTGACGAACGATCTCTGAGTGTGCTTTTTAGACCTTAACTGCCATGCCGTCCAGTCTATACTTCACTAGCTTGCAAATCAGAATGCCATGGAGGATTTGATCAAAGGTTTGCAGAAATCAAAATATGTTTCAGCGTTCCTGTTATCTCACAAGTAGTAATGCAATTCAACCCAGCATAAGATGGATCTAACAAGACCTGTTCTTGATAAATCCAAGCTGAATTCTGTACAGGACTGCATTATTCTGTACAGGACACATTATTTTGTGTCACAGTGGTGCCGTGGTTAGAATGCAGTATTTCAGGCTGACTCCGCCCTCTGTCAGAAGTTCGATCCTCACCGGCTCAAGGTTGACTCAGCCTTGAATCCTTCTGAGATCGGTAAAATGAGAATCCAGATTGTTGGGAGCAATATGCTGACTCTGTAAACTGCTTAGAGAGGGCTGTAAAAGCATTATGAAGCGATATATATGTAAGTCAAAGTGCTATGGCTATCACACTGATTGGATTGTAACTCTTTGGGTCCTCCTTTCCCCTCTTAAAGGGATACAGACATTTTCCCTCCTCTGCTTATTTGCTATTTCAAATCATTCATATCAAATAGATATTCCCTCATCGTATAGGTAATCCTTGACTTACAACCATTCATTTAGTCACCATCTGAAGTTACAGCAGTGATGAAAAAAAGCAATGGTGGGATTTTAAAAAAATTACTACCGATTCTGTGGATGTGGCTCACTGGGTGTGGCCTGGCTTGGTGGGTGTGGCAGGGGAAGGATATTGTAAAATCTCCATTCCCTCCCCACTCCTGGGAGAAGGTTACTGCAAAATACCATTCCCTCCCCACCCCACTAACCTGCTTTTCAGCTCCATTGTGCAGGGCAACAAAAGAAGATCCAGCCAATCAGCTGGGATTCAGGAGGCAGAGAATAGATGGGAACGGGGTCAGTCAAAGGTGATATTTGCCAGTTCTCCGAACTACACAAAATTTCTGCTACCAGTTCTCCAGCACTGGTCAGAACCTGCTGATTACCACCTCTGGAAAAAGTGATTTATGACCATTTTTCAGACTTGTTACCCTGACAGCATCCCCATGGTTATGTTATCAAAATTCAAATGCTTGGCAAATGGCATGTATTTATGATGGTTGCAGTGTCTTGGGATCATGTGATCATCTTTTGCAATCTTCTCTCAAGCAAAATCAATAGAGAAGCCAGATTCACTTAACAACTCTGTTACTAACTTAACAACTGTAGTGATTCACTGAACAAATGGGGCAAAAATGGGGCAAAAATGGGGCAAAAACTTAACAACTGTCTTGCTTAGCAACAAAAGTTGTGGGCTCAGTTGTGATCATAAGTCAAAGACTACCTGAATTTCTCTCTTTCTCAATTTTCAATCCTTTCCCTTCAATCTGCTATTCCTACAATTCATGACCATTTTGTATGTACTTTTTCTTGGCAAGCTTGTTCCTCTGCCTATCTGCCTTATGCACCCTTTTTAATTTCAAAATTGTGTAAGCTTTTTTTTTTTTTTTTNGTAAGTTTTTTTTTTTTTTTGGCTGCCACATTTTCTTTTTATGCTGTTCCCATTTTTCTCTCATTCAAATACTTTCCAATTGTACTTTGAGTGTCTTTTTTGGCACTCCCACTCATCTTAGTTCCTTTCCCCACATCTACTTGGCTGTGTATTTCAATTATTGCTCAAAATGTGAATGTGGAAATTTTTAATATATTGTAAAATGTCCTGGAAAAACTTGGCTTTGAAAGATAGCATAACATTTTAAAAATAAATGTTGCAATAAACAGGAAGCTCGGGCTTTGGAGGTGGAGGAAATAAACAGCTTTTTCTGTTTTCTTTCTGTGGAAGACAGAAGTTAATTTTTATGAGAAGTGAAAAAGGTTCTCAGGATGGATAACATGGATTGGTCAACTTTTAAGCAAAAATATTGATTGACTATTGTAGTGAGCAAAATTCCCTATGTTGCTTATCCAATGTATCAGATAGAACATAATAGTATGAATCTCTCTAGCATTACTACAATCTGTTTTATTCATCACTTCAGATTTAATAAGGCTGAGCTTTCTTGTGTTTGGTGACACGTATTTTAGCTTCGTAGATTGTTTTAGATAACACTGTAGATTTACATTTTATATTTTACACTTGCACAGGTAATTAGCACACCATATAATCTGAAGGAGAATGTTATGCCCCTGAGTCTCAATCTGAGGAAGAAGATAAAAATCTGGCAGGGAGCGGGAGTGTGGCTCCGTTGGCTGTGAAGGAAACTGGGGAAGGGCAAAGTCCAGCTGAGCAGAGCAGGAGAGAGGTAGAACAAGGGAGAAGGAGATCAGAGGAAGACCCAGGCCCACCCCCTCTTCATCCTAGGACATGTAGGGAAAAACGGAGAAGAGAGCAACGTGGGTTGCATGGCTTATGGGGGAGGAAAAGGCCCTGATTCCCTTCATTTGGTACACCTGGGAAGAGAGTTTAAAAGAGATGCAAGCTGAGAGTGGTGGCTTCTGGGAACAAACGTGAGTTTATCTTGTGTCTGTGTCTTTATCTTGTGACTGTGGTTATCTGCGTTTCTGGAATCCTCCCAACTGGGTTGATTTACTGCCATTCCTTCACATATGGAATTCCTTCTCTTGCCCTGCCAGATTAATTACCTCATCTTGCCTTGATTGTGCTTATTGTTAAAGTTTTTGTTGACAACATTTTGGACTTGAATCTCTGCAGCCAAAGGCTGTTCTTGTGAGAGTTTTTCTCCAGACCAGAAGGTAACCAGGACATTGGGGGCACAGTTGAAGCTAATAAAGGGACTCCTACTGATTATTTGACTGTATTGCCTTTGTGCCATGCTGGGTCATCACAGAGAACAGTGTCCAAGCAATTGAAAGAGATCACTCTGCATTCCGATACCTAAAAAGGAGATTTAACAGACTGTGCAAAGTATCGTACAATTTTGCCTTAATTTCACATGCTAACAAAATAATACTTAGGATCATCTAATGCAGATTAAACCCCCTATATGGAAAAAGAAGGTATTCAAGCTGGCCTTTAAAAAAGCCAGTGAACACAAACTATTGTTGCCAGCGTATGATGGATAACCGAGAAAGCTGAAGTATACTAACTGTAAGTCAGTGTGTGCTTCATCAATTATAAAAAATCTTTTGGGTCGATCATATCAACTTTGTGGAAGTACTCAGAAAAATGAGAATCCTAAAATATTTAATTGTCCTCATAAGAAACCTATACCCAGGTCAGGAAGTCACAATATGAACAGACCATGGACAAACAGATCAAAACTGTCAAAGGAATGCAACAAAACTTTATAATTCTTTCCTCCCCTTATTCATTAGTATTATGAAGAATATATATCAGAAAGCAAGGATAGGCATGCAATATTAGTGCTCTCTGACAAAATGATGGACAGTGTTGCCTGTTTAAAAACTCTGCCGTGGTGAGAGTGGCCATTCATTGTACACACCTACTCTCCATCATCACCCCTTCTGTAGAGAACAATAGATGCTGTCTATTATGACAGCTTTACCTTTTTTCTTGTTTGGGGAATAGAAGCACACTCCCAAGAAAAATATTTGTTTGCTGTCTCCCACCATTTCTACACAACATTCTACATTTTCCTAAATGTCACCCTTTTCCTCTCTTGAAAATAAAGAATGCCCTAGAATGTAACACTTGGCATTGCAATGCATAAGCTTCCAATTGATGCCCTTGAATTCAAACCAACAAAATAAGGGAATCAACTCAAATAAGTTCTAGGCACCATGTTTCCTAGTGTTCTCAGAGAGTGGAATCATACGTGAATCCAGTTATAATCTTGCAGCTCCCTAACTAGTACCTGCAGTGGTGGGATTAAATTGTTTTACCACTGGTTTGGTGGGTGTGGCTTGGTGGGCATGCTTTGCTTACCGTGCATGTGAATAGCTTTCCTCACACCAGCTGAGGCCTATCCTGTGCTTTTCTCTTCTTTCTCCTCTCAGCTAATCCTGGGAAGCTTTTTTTACTACCAGCTTGGGCAAACCGGTCCGAACCAGTAGCATACTACCACTGAGTAACTGAAAAGCAGGATAAACACTGAGAATTCAATAGCTGGTCCTCCTTGATTCTGATTTCCCCAGGATGAAATTAAGTTTTCTTGAATTGACAGTGCCTTGGTTTTCATGTGGCTTCTAGGGAGACAAAACAGAGCTGAAGATGAATCAAAACAGAGACTCAAAATTCAAGGTAAAGAGAACCATTGTGAAACAATATCTGACCCATGAGCCATCCTTTAACTAAAATGCAAATATAGGTCTCCTTTCTTCCTTTCTGTGCAGTACAAGGTACAAGCTTGTCACCTGAAAACATTTGCGTGAAACCCGTATGCGTTCTGCGGGAATGGTGAAAACATCTTTAAAAAAGATGTTTTCTGTTCTGCTTTGTCTGTTAGCCTTGGGCCGTTGTTCTTTCGGGCTGTTGTTTTAGTCACAGTTTGGCATCTGAGAAAGATGTCAGGGCTCTCCTTTTTACCTTACTTTTGACGGAAACAAGCCCCTATTTTCAATTAGAGAAGGAAAACAAAGAATATCAGCTTTAAATAAAATGTTCTCCCTTCACAGAGACAGCAATGGAACAATTGCCTTTGAGTTTCCCCCCTTTCTTTCTCTCTCTCTCTCTCTCTCTTTCTTTCTTTCTTTCTTTCTTTCTTTCTTTCTTTCTTTCTTTCTTTCCCATTCTTCTTCATAATAGCAATGTTTAAAAGTTGGAAGCAAGCTTTTAAACAAAAGAAGGAAATCACTCAGCTATTGCTGCTTGCTTTACCTCAGTTTGTATATTCTATCAGATTTTGTAGAGCATTGCTGAACACCTGAAGGAAATACAGTGTCTGAGTTCATGCTGGTCTGGCATAATGTTGTTTCCTGCTTCGCAAGAATTGAACATGGTCGACTAAAGGTTAGATGGAAATGTCTGTGTTAGTTACTACTAAACTGCCNCGCAAGAATTGAACATGGTCTACTAAAGGTTAGATGGAAATGTCTGTGTTAGTTACTACTAAACTGCCATAAACATTTGTGGTTTTTTTTTTAATTAATCCAGTTTTCTTTACAAAATTACATAAAGCCAAGGACTAAGATTTATTTTGGGTTAAGACTTAGTCTAGTATGCTAACTTAGCCAGCTGTGACTGAATCAATAAACCATGGTCTAGCAAAGCAGATTAATGCAATGTGTTTGCCCATTAATTGTCTTCTGGAAACTAACCTATTAGTATTTTCTTCTTTGGGTGTCCTCAAGATACTTTTAGTCTAGGACTTCCAGTTTGAGCTTCTTCGGCGATGGACTGAAATCTGCAATCGTGCATGGTTTTGATCTGTGCTCGCTGCCAGAGCACCCCAAGCTGGCTGGATTTGGGGCTAAGCCATCCCGTAGAGTGTTATGTAAGAGGGGGGAGACCCCAGCAGGGTCGAGGAAGCCACATCTCTCCTCCTCAGCTGGCCATTACTCCCTTTCCTGAAGGTGGTTGCAGCAGTGATCAGAAATGGGCACCTCAAAGAAAGAACTTGACCAGAAAATGAATGTGCAGGAGGAAAGATAAGACAAAAAAGTTTTGGTTTTACCGGGTTAAACTGAAAAAGCAACAAATAAAGGTACCGCTAGAATTTGAACTATAAAAAATAACATTGTTCCCAAAGAAGGCTTTTGAAGCAGCGAAAGAGAGGGGAAGGGAAAGGATTTGGCTTTTTTTTCCCCTTCCCTTCCTTATATTGAGAGTTAAGAGATTTAAGTAAGAAATTGACAAAAATCCACTTTGACATCAAAAGGCATTTAAACTGAAAATAAAATGTCAAAGGGATAATAAAGACTTTGGATACTCAAAACCTTTAAAAGCAGGAAAGGAGAGAAAAGGAAAGAATAAAAGGGCGGGATCTGGAAAAAATGGAGGAGACTGCCTGGAACTAAAAATAACTTACAGTGAAACCTTAACAAGATTCCTAAAAGATACATTCTAACTGGAAACTTTGTAACAAAATAATAGAACCCCAGGAAGAGAAAGTGGAAAAAAGAAGCAAGAAGAAACAGCTTTTGGATTATTTGGAATTACTTGGTGATTTTGGATTTTTGGCCATTGGATTTAATGACTAAAATCAATTGAGTGGTTGTTTAAAAGTGTTTAAAATGGCATCACTTTTAGAGAATTGAAATGGAATTTAAAAAAAACAGAAAGAAGATGCACAAGAAGGAAGAGGTTCTTTGGCTTCAATATTTCAATTTTTAGAATGGAGATATGTAACTATGAGAAACAACAATAACACTTTGTAGAACAAGAAGGATGGGACAAAGAAGAAGCCATCTTTAATGATCAAGTAATTTTGTGTAGAGAAAAAAAAAGGAAAAGGGGGAAAGAGTGAAAAGTTTAAAATTTGAAAAACAAAAATAAAAGAATAGTTTGAAAAATAATTACAATATTAGGAAGCAACAGAAAAAGAGGATCATAGAGAGAATTAGAGTAGAGAGACAAGGGGCAAAAAGGGGAGGGAGAAGAAGAGGGGGAAGAAGGAAAGGAAAAAGAATGATAAAAGACAGAAACAAGATATAGAGAAATAGGGAAAATGTATAAGGATTTGAAAGTATAAGCCTATTTAGAGATAATGGGTGAAAATTTTAATTGAAAAAGGGATTCTGCAAAGGTACGTAAGATAGTATTGCTATATTAGAAATGGAAATAATTTTAAAAAATAATGAACAATGTATGATTAAAATGATGGATAAAATACTTATTGTAATGCAGTGGAATGTTTGTTAATAATAAATAAAATAAAGTGAATAAGAGAATGAAATTAGGAAAGGATGGGAACATTTTAATTCTTTTTAATGATTTATAAAAATATAAGTGAAGAGAAATATGGAAAAAATAATTATAGAAATATATATAAAGAACATAGTGTGCATTTTAGGAATGTACCAAGCAGAATTCGATCAGAAGTTATGTACTATATTGAATGTTTATAATTTTAAGCATAAATTGAAGTTTAAATAAGAGTTGAATGGATAAAATTAAAAGATATAAAGGTGTCATACTCCAATTAGTAACTACAGGGGAAAATTTGTTTAATGAGAAAAGATAATATGAAATTGAAACAGGACAGACAAAAGTATAAATATAATGATTGGAAAGACAATCATTGGAAACTTAGAAAAAGATATATAATTGAATTTAGATATGAGATAATTAAAAATAAAGTTGAAAAAATCAAGGGAGGGGGAAAATTATGGAGAAAATGTTAAAATAGTAATAAGATATGGAATAGAACACAAAGATGAATATGAAATTTTGTGTCTGACTGAAGAAGTGATAACCCGGGATCATGCTATTCTCAAGAAAAGATATTTTATTTGTATTATGTTTTTGTGAAAACCCAAATAAAATTTATATTTTAAAAAAAGATACTTTTGGTCTACAGTTGCTAGTATTTCTATCCACTATGACTAAGAAGTTGAAGGTTACATTCTCTACGTACATACTTAGAAGACTTTACATTGGGAAAGATGCATCAAAATCAGAAAATCAATTTGTAGATAAAAATTGTTCCACCATGACTTATGATGAAATCTAAAAGTTCCAGGCCATATAAAACAGAAGATAAAATTTCTGAACACCTTTTCACAACAGAGGCAGAGAGCTCTGTAATAATAATAATGTAATAATGTTGGACAATCACTAAAACATGAGCCAGCAGTGTGCAGCAACAGCCAAAAACGCTAAAACAATCCTTGGTTGTATAAACAGAGGCATAGAATCAAAATCATGTGAAGTATTAGTGTTGTTTTATAAAGCCTTAATAAGGCCACACCTGGAATACTGCATCCAGTTTTGCTCACCACATTACAAAAAAGATGTTGAGATTTTGGAAAAAAAGTGCAAACAAGAGAAACGAGGATGGTTAAAGCCCTAAAGACATATGAAGAATGGTTCCAACTAATCAAGGAGAGATGCAACCTGGAATTAAGGAGAAACTTCCAAACACTGAGGACAATTAACCAGTGGACGAGCTTGCCATCAGAAGTTGTAGGTGCTGGAGTTTTTTAAGAAGAGACTGGACAGTCACTTGTCTGAAATGGTATAGAGTCTCCTCCTTCAGCAGGAGCTGGATTAGAAGACCTCCAAGGACCCTTCCAGCTCTATTTTGATTGATCTTAGAAAAAGTACCACAATGAGTGCATGATGTTTTTAGATATTAGTATGGGGGACATGCCCTTAGCACATATAATACATAATTGTGCTGCAGTACAAATTTGGCTGGTTTTTGCATGCAAACCTAGTAAAAGTATCTAGCGTAGCATTCATACAAGTAAGATAAATCAATAAGCATGCTTCAGTTAACCATAGATTGGTTTGTTATGTGAATATAGTCTGGTTAAAAATCAATACAAGCCCAGTTATTCTGTAGGCAAACACCAGCATTGGTCATGATTCAAACTCAGCAAGCGCAAGGGCTGGATATTGAATGTATTTGAAGCTTGTTGGGGCACAGAGAACATTCTAAGTAGACTCCTATCGATCCAACTAAATTTGCTGTTGATGAGGACGATCATTGTGCTGTGCTTATTTGGAAGGGATTAAGGAAAGCAACTATCTTAATGAGGCAGCTTTATTAGAACAGAGAAGTGGTGGCAGGGAGCTTTGAGGCACAGAAGACTAAGCACGGAAAACAGATGGTTAGGAAATTCAAGTTGCCGAAAAATGGGAATGCAAGTGAAGTGTTAGTACCATTTTATAATGCCTTAGTAAGGCCGCATTGGAATACTGTATCCAGTTTTGGTCACCATGATGTAAAAAAAAAAAAAAA